>JAUCMX010000017.1:6029152-6331652 GCA_033459395.1 Hemibagrus guttatus | reverse complement strand
TTGGCCCCATTACATATCAGTCTGGTTTTTGAAATGATCAACTATAGAAGAGATACCAAAATGTCACTTACCTGTGAGGAACCTCCTGCACTGTCCACAGCTAGTGTGACAGACAGAGCACAGCAGATCACATGAATCTTAAAGAAACCACCCAGGAGATTACTGAAGCCCAAAGCTAGCATTTCCTACCAAGCAGGAAATGTAACAAGCTGTTATCGGTTAACCAAAGTCAAATGATTTGTCATATTTGTGTAGTAGAACTATCTGGCTACAGAAGTGAAATTTATTCAAGATTATTTTGATTGTTTTGACTCATTGCTATTACACACTGAAATCAGTTATCTATGAAAGCCTTAACAGTCTGCTCTCACATTTTAGGCAAAATATTTTCCACGTTTACCTGATTGGGATCCACATCATAACCATGTTTGGTGGCCAGCGTCCGGCCCATTGCCAAATTGATGACATATCCCACAATGGCCAGTGAGAAAGCTGTACTTAACATTTCCCCCCACTCAAACACTCTAGGTAGGATTGGGGAAGGAAACCTGAAAGAAGACACTGTGACTTAGCACACAAGCAAACTTTTACAATAGGAAATGTAAAGCTCCAATCCAATTGATATATCTCTCACCCCAAAGGGATTTCTCCTACAACATCCATGTGGTACTTCTCATGCAGATGCAATGGCCCAGAGATGGCAGTGGCCACCACCACCTGAGAAATAAATACTGTCATTATTGCTAATAGAAGAAAAACTTCACTTCAACATTATTTGCTTTACTGTTTTCTCCTATAAAATATGATCACAACAACATGATCCTATTGCCATTTCTCTATTCACTTACAACAATGATCTCTATTGGAATAGGGTAGGGGATTTTATGACGGTAGCGAGCGCTCAGTTCTTTTACTATGATTAACACCACACTGCTGGCAATAGCAAACAACAGAGAAGCTATGTTGGTTCTGGGCAGGCCTTTGCATATGTCTATGAGGGTCTGAAATACAAAAAAAATAACACTATTAAAAAATATCATACCAAAAGAAAAACATTCAGAAGATCACAAAAGTACAAAGGTTCAAATTTATGATCTTGAAAAAAGAGCCGGAGGACTGCTTTAGAATTGATGGGTTGATTGAGGATTGATATTTTTCATTATAATCTTGAATGATACTTACATAAATTATAGCCAGAGGACCACTGTAAGGTGGTACTGTGATCCCAAAGATGTATTTAAGCACAGATATGAGGATCTGCAGCCCAGCAGCTGTCATAAACCCCCTAACAAATGACTCAGAAAGGTATATGGCCACAAATCCAAACTGCATCATGCCGAGACCAATCTGTTAATGCACCAAAAACAAATACAAGCCATTATTCCTACTAAACATTTTTTTTTTTCAAATTAATACCATTGATTGGTTAGAAGGAGTTAATTAAATGTATGTAACAGCAGCTCTGACAACAAATGAGCTGCATGGTAGATCAAAGATCTATACTGTTTACTCTTTGTAACAATCAGCATGTATTCAGCCATTAGAGAGCTTTGGCAGGACAGAAACATTTGGACTTTCCATTTTTTTTAGCTTATGAAGAGAAGAGAGGCTGGGAAAGGAAATGAATGTGTCACTGAACCACACTTCAGACTCTGTTACACTGCAGCCTACAAACAAGGCCGCTAGAGACTCACACTCCCAGCAACCACCTGCAGTCCCACATTCCCAGGCATCATCCTTCTAAATATGTTTACCTGTGTTGAGCTAGTATGTTCTGTTAGCACTGTTAAAAAGCACAATTATTATTTGCAAAGTAAATATTTAGTTCTCTCATGTCTGAAACATTTACCAAGCCTAAACATATGCTTTTGTATACATGTTTTTGGACTAAATATATCCTCTGTTCTTATCCACAGTTCTGCCTTGACTATTTAGAACTATTTTATATTCTGATTGACCTGTGCATGTTTATGTCCTTATTCTTTGCCCAATATATATTGGATTGTTTTCTATTTCCAGTTTTAATTTCTGTTCCTTATTTTTTGAGGGCTTCTAATTCTAAGTGTTTGTGTTCATAACAGACTGTTTACAGCTGTTAAAGCATAAAAGATAAAACTGGAGCTAGCATGATTTAAGGATATTCAACATGTTAATTGATTTAAATAAAATAAATCAAATTGATTTAAGTAAAATAAACTTGTCACATTCTTTAATAAATATATTTGCTGTGATAAATTTGCTGTTACATAAATAATATAAATAGATCAGATTACCTTAACCCAAATCCTTTGGAACACCATAAAAATCACTGCTGTTGATTAATTTCCAATTACAAAAACGGCACACCCAGTCAGGTTTTTGTCCTGATGTAACTCAAAAAATTAAAAATTCAGTCAAGAACACTACCTACATTTCTGGTCAATCACCTGTATGATGGCAGTCAAACAAGCCAAAGTGCCTGATATGGCCAATCGGGCCTCATTCATCTTCTGCTCATCTACTACAGTGGCATTGAGAGTGGTGTTAAAATAGCGGTAATCTGATTCAGGTGCTAGCTGCAGACATACTATACCCACCATGATACTCAGCACAGCAAAAGTACCTGTGTGAAAAAAGAATAACAACTTATTCACTGGCAATCTTTACTACACAACAAACCATGATACTAAGTACACAGGAATTAGGAGTGCTGAGGGTGATCTAGCATTGGCATTTGTGGGTGACATACATTGTAATAAACCATATTCTCTTTTGAAGTAGAAATGATCACATGTATTCTGCTTAGAATTTAAGCACCTCTAATGTAAAACACCTTCTGGTATCCCTGTCCACCATGTCCCCATCTCCGGCATACTCTTCAGTGACTCCTACATCCATTTTTCAGTGGGGCCATGGTTGTGATTAGTTTACTGTATATAACCCTCCAATAAACAGAACAGTTTTTCACTAGATATTAAACCAAATGAATTGTATAACAAAATAAGAGCACCAAATAATTTTTTTTTCCAGTTCTAATGTCAAACTAATTTTAACCAAAATGGTAGAATCTTCCAATACAAAATCGAAACTTACCTGGTACCATCTGGTGAGCTGTGCCCAAAAAGAAGTATGGAATAAGAGGAAAGAAAGATGAATAAAGTCCATTGACTGGAGGTAAGTTGGCCAAAAGAGCAAAAGCCATGCCTAAATAAAAAGGACAGAACAGAATAAACCTAATCAATTATAACTATGTGGCCAAAGGTTTGTGGAAACCTGACTATTATACCCACATGTTGGCCTTCCCCCAAACTGCTGCCACAAAGTTGGAAACACATAATTGTATAGCATTTGTATGTTATAGCATTAAAATTTCCCATCACTGGAACCAGGAGGCCCAATCCTGTGTGAGGTCCATTAAAACATGATTTTCCAATACTGGTGTTTGCAAACTTGAGAGTTCTGCATAAAAGCTCTGACTTCAACCCCACTGAACACCTTTGGAATGAACTACAACCCATGCCTCTTTGTTTGACATTAGTGCTCGACCACACACAATGGAATGGAGTGTTAAAATAGCACATATGAGTGTGACTGTCAAGTGTCCACATACATTTGGGTATATAGACTACATGGAGAATATTCTTAAACAGTTTTCTATTCTCATTTTCAGTATTATCTTATCTGAAGGAGTAAATATTTTAAACTAGCAGCTCCACATGGGAAATAGTTCATAAGACTAAATAACACAGACCCTGTGGAACCTGAATTGTGCCTGCGCTGACTCCGCTGATGACATCACACACAAGGTTCTGTCTGAAATTGTACTTGGGAAGCCAGCTGAGCACTGGCAGATGTCTGAAGAAGAGACTTTTCAGCCGCCCACTGGAGCATCTGCATCATTTGCATACACATTAAAATTGCATGTAATTGAGTGCAACTACTGACATAAACAGATTTAAAGAAATTTAACCTCCGCAAATCACTCTGCTATGGTCACATACCTGAAAAATTTCCCGACTTTCTCCCCCAAAGGATAGTTCCTCTTCTTCCTGTTAAACTCCTCATCAAAATCTGGTTGAGAGTAGGCTGGTCGGTCTATTGAATAGCGAGGACGAACTTGATGCATGACGCTAGCTAGACCTTAAAACCAAGAATCATTCAATACACACACATACACACACACACATATAGTGACATCGAACATGTGCTTATAATTGCTAAAAGAAAATGCAGAAGTATTCAGTTTTTAGATGGCAAGACATTGGTTGTCTTAATACTCAATATCTAAATGCAAATATAGCTGTCTGTGTGTGTGTATGTGTGTGTACATGCTGATAAACCTTTTGTATAGCTTTTGGAAGTTCTTATCTGACCTTGAGAGCATTGTTTGACCAGTACTATGTGGTTGGAAACACAGTTTCATATATACAGCTGTAATTGTTTAAAAATGACTGAAGAACATATTTTTCATCACAAAAATGTGGGTTAAAGGTTTAGTAAGTCAGCATTATTCATTTGGTAGAAGAGCAGGTCCAAATATATATGACAGTATATAATATATGTAACATATTGTAAATGTTTCTGGTTAAAGTTAAGAATAAAGCAACTATGTGTGAAACATCTGAAACAAATGAACTAGAAAGTTGTCAGTGTTTTTGTTGTTTGTTTGTTTTTTACACAGTATTGGTTAGCATTTCAACTATGCATGTAATAAAGTAGGCCAAGAACCAAGTAACAGGAAAAAAAGAAAGAAAATGTCATTACCTGTTCCACCGAAGTTCTGTTCCTGAAAATGCTTTAGATGTCGTAAGCTTAGAATGGTTGCGATATAATTAGTGCCCCGATTCTTACTGTTGATGTCATATGAAGGGTGGAGCTTAAAATGGTCTTGCATGTTATCTATGTTGGCAAAGTCACCTAATGCAGCCTTGACTTTTTTCTTTAATAACTTAATAATAAAAAAAAACTAATTATTTATTGTTCATAAAAAAAATGATAAGAATCATTAGCATTTCTTTAAGTGGTCTGGTGATTTTGTCTTTGCAAACCCAGACATTTTCACAGGATTATGGACATTTCACATTTTTCAAAGCCTTCTTATTTTTCAAAAAGTAAACTAAATTTAAAAGAAAAAATCAGACAACAAATTCAGATATAGATGAATTCACTGGGAATTTAAATTGTTTAACCAACCATTCATATTTAAATGTCTACCACTACACAATAAAACAACATTTACTTACATTTGGGGAACTAAATACTGTACAGCCCTCATCTTTTCCCCTTATACACACACATAATACTGCAGTACCAATGACAAAATACCACTCAGGCACTAAGACAACTCACTTAGAAAGAAAAAGACTTTCTATGAAAAGAAGGCAATGAATAAATTATTCATTAGTTATATAATGCATTATTTATTTATATACTATATAAAGTATGTATATCTGGAGAACCTTAATAAATACAGTCCCAGCAAGGAACGACAAGGACAATTAATTTGTTTTTGCTATACACTAAAGACATTTGGGTTTCATATCAAAGATTAATATGAGACTATTCAGCAGAATTTCAGCTTTTATTTCCAGATATTTACATCTAGATGTTTTCTTAGACTTAGAACATGGCACGTTTTTTTAGCAGACAACAGTTCAACCCAAATGACTAGTTTATTGCAAGAACAAAAGTATTAGCCTTGCTGTTATAGCTTATTGTTAATATATGTAATTGTACCATCTTACACAAATGAAAATTCAATAGATATACATTTGATCTAGGTGACTCTTCACTAATGTTTAAGTGTAACATCGTGCTAATACTAATAGTTTGACGTAGGCTTATATGTTCAACAACAGTAGAAACACCAGAACATTTGAGAATTGGTGATCAGTGGATTTTGTCGGCATGTGTCAAAAACATACAATTACACAAAAAAATTTATATTGCTGTGCAATGAATGTTAAGGGCAACGTAATCACATTTTTGTAAATAAACCATTAAATAAACAACAATAAAATAATAGTCAACATTTATATGAATTTAAATTCAAAAGGAATGTAATGCATAGAATCAGGAAGCCTCCCATGGTTTCTAAAGATTCTGTTATGAGTGGCAGTCTAACAGTTCAAGTTATAATTATTAATAATTACATTAATGGGAAAGAAAAACTATTCCACTTACACCTGTTTGGAAAACCTTGCTTCTGAACCCACTTTCTGATTAACAGATAAAGCTACCAACAAACAACAATAACTTGCTGCAGTCCAGAGAGGTAATTATTCAGAAGTCACTGAGGATGCTGATGTCAGCAAACTCCTGATGGTAGCGGTAAGAATACAATCCAAGGAGAAAGGCCCATTTTAGTGTCAAGAAGCTCCAAACACAGGACAGATAAAAACTCTTGGTGTCCGACAATGCTGAGGATAATAACAGGTCAGATTAGAGTCTGTAAACAAAGTGGTTCTTACATAGATTCAGATCACAATCAGAAACACCAATGATTACATGTCCACTGGCCCAGCTAACTTTTCAGTAAATAGCCACTACATGCACTTATAATATATACTTATAATATACCAGTGACCTCATGCACAAACATGTAATAAACTGACCTTGATTTTGTGTAATAGCCAGAGTCATAAATGTTGCAAAAGCAGCAACAGCTAACATGGAGAAAAGTGAACTGATAATCATGAAGAACTTGAGTCCCTTCAGCCATGTCCGCCAGTAATCCTGAAGGTACATGATGTGTGTGACCAGCACCCAAAGGGCTAGCACTCCTGAAAACACACCACACACACAAACACTTCACTGTAACCCTTTACTGTAAATTTTCAGGTAATTTCTATAGTATTTTACTGTATTTCCATTGCAACATTAGTACAGTGAAATGTTTTATCTTTTGCAGAATGGCCATACATGTTTTCATAGCAGTTTTCTTTTTTCAGCATGCTTCATCCATAATACAGTATCATACTATGGAGACATTGCATTCTGGGATTGATATTGGGATTGACAGCCATTTTAATTTCAAGGAGTTTATAGGTCTAACAATTGCATTTTTAGCTTCTCTCCATGGTTTTAATGTGATGGTGGGAATAGATATATGTGCCTGTACTGTGGCCAAACTTGATTTTGTCAGTGGGACTTTAATGAACAAAATAAGCAATAAGATAAGCCAGTGTGTGTGACTTAGTTTGTAGTTTGCCTGTGACACAGGATTAATGGACTATGGGGCATGTGAAGACAGAGAAATTATTTTTCATCCTTCATACAATTCTCTGGAAAGGTTTTTGGTAATTGTTTGGGTTTTTGATGGGTTTTCACTATTTTAGGTTGAATGATATGCTGAAGACCCAGTGTTAATGTAAGACCACTGTTTAACACCATATATATATATATATATATATATATATATATCTTTTTCTTCTTTCGGCTTTTCTCTTCAGGGGTCGCCACAGAGAATAGCTTCATATCCTCATTTATTGCATCCATATACCTCGTCTTTGGCCTTCCTCTTTGCCTCCTGCCTGGCAGCTCCATGTCCAACATTCTCCTACCAATATACTCACTCTCCCTCCTCTGAACATGTCCAAACCATCTTAATCTGGCCTCCCTAACTTTGTCCCCCAAACATCCAACATGAGCTGTCCCTCTGATGTGCTCGTTCCTAATCCTGTCCAATCTTGTCACTCCCAAAGAGAACCTCAACATCTTCAGCTCTGCTACCTCTAGCTCTGACTCCTGTCTCTTCCTCAGTGACACTGTCTCTAAACCATACAGCATGGCCAGTCTCACCACTGTCCTGTACACCTTCCCCTTGATTCTCGCTGATATTTTCCTATCACACAGAACTCCCGACACCTTTCTCCACCCATTCCAACCTGCCTGCACTCGCTTCTTTACCTCTTTCCCACACTCTCCATTACTCTGGACTGTTGACCCCAAGTACTTAAACTCCTGTACCTTCTTCACCTCTTCACCCTGTAACCTTACTGTTCCACTTCCCTCCCTTTCATTCACACACATGTACTCAGTCTTACTACAACTGACTTTCATTCCTCTTCTCTCCAGCGCAAACCTCCACCTCTCCAGGTTTTCCTCCACCTGCTTCCTGCTCTCACTACAGATCACAATGTCATCTGCAAACATCATTGTCCAAGGAGACTCCTGTCTCACCTCCTCTGACAACTGGTCCATCACTATAGCAAACAGGAAGGGGCTCAGAGCCGATCCCTGATGCAGTCCCACCTCCACTTTGAACTCCTCTGTCTGACCTACAGCACACCTCACCACTGTCCTGCTCCTCTCATACATGTCCTGCACCACTCTGACATACTTCTCTGCTACTCCTGACTTCCTCATACAGTACCACAGCTCTTCTCTTGGCACCGTCATACGCTTTCTCCAAGTCTACAAACACAGTGCAACTCCCTCTGACCATCCCTATACTTCTCCATCAAAATTCTCAGAGCAAAAATTGCATCTGTTGTGCTCTTTCTGGGCATGAAGCCATACTGCTGCTCACAAATTTCCACTACCTTCCTTAACCTAGCTTCCACTACTCTTTCCCATAGCTTCATTGTATGGCTGCACGTCACCCTTATTCTTAAAGATCGGCACTAACACACTTCTTCTCCATTCCTCAGGCATCCTCTCACTCTCTAAAACCCTGTTGAACAAACGAGTTAAAAATTCTACCGCTGCCTCCCCTAGACACTTCCAGACCTCCACCGGGATGTCGTCAGGACCAACTGCCTTTCCACTTTTCATCCTTTTCAAAGCCTTCCTGACTTCATCCTTTCTAATCTTATCTACTTTCTGTTCCACAGAGTTCACCCCTTCTACTCTTTTTTCCCTCTCATTTTCCTCATTCATCAGCTCCTCAAAGTACTCCTTCCATCTCCTCTGTACACTCTCCTCACTTTTGAGCACCCTTCCATCTCTATCCTTAATAACTCTAACTTGCTGCACATCCTTCCCATCTCGATCCCTCTGCCTAGCTAACCTGTACAAGTCCTTCTCTCCTTCTCTAGTGTCTAACCTAGTGTACAACTCGTCATATGCATTCTGCTTGGCCTTAGACACCTCCCTCTTCACTCTGCACTGTAACTCCTTGTATTCCTGTCTACTCTCTTCAGTCCTGTCCATGTTCCTCTTCTTCTTGGCTAACCTCTTCCTCTGGATACTATCCTGAAATTCCTCATTCCACCACCAAGTCTCCTTATCTTCTTTCCTCCTTCCAGATGACACACCCAGCACCTTTCTCCCTGTCTCCCTGATTACTTCTGCTATAGTTTCCCAGTCATCTGGCAGCACTACCTGACCACCCAGAGCCTGCCTCAACTTCTGTCTAATTTCCTCACAATATTCCTCCTTTTTCAGCTTCCACCACTTGGTTTTCTTCTCTATCTTTGACCTCTTCGTCTTACAGACCATCAAAGTCATCATACACACCACCATCCTATGCTGTCTGGCTACACTCTCTCCCACTACCACTTTACAGTCACTAATCTCTTTCAGATTGCCTCTTCTACATAGGATGTAGTCTACCTGTGTTCTCCTACCTCCACTCTTGTAAAAGTCACTCTATGCTCCTCCCTCTTCTGAAAATTTCTCTTACTATCCACACCATAATAAAACAGCTTGAATCCTGCTCCTATACTATGAGCCTTGCTACCCTTCCACCTGGTCTCCTGTACACACAGTATATCCAAATTCCTTCTCTCCATCAGATCAGCCAGCTCTCTACCTTTCCCTGTCATAGTACCAACATTCAGAGTTCCTATTCTGTCCTACACTCTTACCTTTCCTCTTCTCTCTCTGTCTGTGCACTCTCCTCCCTCCTCTACTTCTTCGACCAACAGTAGCCCAATTTCCACCGGCGCCCTGTAGGTCAACGGCGCCGATGGCGGTCGTTGTTAACCCGGGCCTCGACCGATCCGGTATGAAATTCGTACTGACGATTCGCATGGTTAAATTTGGCATTGTTTTACGCCGGATACCCTTCCTGACGCAACCCTCTCTATTTATCCGGGCTCGGGACCACCACAGAAGTCACTGGACTGTGACCCCCATGGCTTGATTTTATATATATATATATATTTCAGTTTCTGGATCATTTTAAATGACCCTACTGAAAATCTTGCCCATTCTCAGTTCAATTGTTTACATCTGTTTACATTTGAAAATTTACAGCAAAATGTTTAGTGTGTGTAAAGCAAAGACACTAAACTATTAAGTCTGCCAATGGGATAAAGGACTAGAGAGCCTTGCACAAGTATTCAACCATTTCACATTTTGTATTGCTATAACATTGAACAGAAACGGACTGCAAGTTTGCTGTAAAGCCCCTTGTGATTGTGCAGTTGTGATGTGAAATCACATCATTACATTAATTACTGTATATGCTTATTAGGATACTAATAAATATTGCAAATACTGAAAAAGCACTTCCTATATAGGGATGAGGTTGACCGTGTCTAATGAATGATTCAGTCAGTTTACTAGTCGCAATAATCAGGTAGTGATTTAAGTATATTGAAGTATAGCTAGCACAGGGACTAGTCAGCAATACTTTTACAGATAGGCTGACATGTTAATATCAGTATACAGAACACGCCAGAACCGGGACCGTGTTTACCTGATAACCCGCCCATAGCCGCCGTCCACGGCTGTCTGTAAACTACATTCCAAACTATAAAAGCCGAAACTCCTAGCAGCATGCCGAATGTAGCATAGGTAATGCTAAAGTGCGTTCTGTTTAGTGGCATAAATGTTATAATTGTATAACGTGTGGTTTAATGAAAAATATCTAAATATTTTAACCAGCGTCTTGACAAAACACTCGCCGTACCGTGCCGTCCAGTACCGTGATGATGACGTATACCGCAGCGCTGTTTCTACAGAACTCCACTTCTTCTGTTCGTGCTCTCTGACCACTTAAAGCGTGTAGCGCCATGTACCGATTAAACAACGGAATTTCCACCATAATAATAATAATAATAATAATAATAATAATAATAATAATAATAATAAAAAAAACTACCTTGCAAAACTTTACAATTCATATATTTTCTCAAAAGAACATTTCTGGTTTTATTCTTTCTTTCTTTCTTTTAATTAAGAATATAAACTGCTTTTTAACTAAATATTTTAACTGTTTGTTTTTTTTTATTTGATCATTGCAGACATACACAAACATACAGACGATTTATTTCCTTTGTGGTTGTTTAAGTGCTTTGACTGTTCCTGCAGTAACCACATTCAGCTGCATCTAGTGTCTAGATGTTATGCAATGTAAACCCACCTTACTGCATAATGTTGAAAGTTATAATTAAATAAAGCAAATTCATGGCAATGCTGCCAATTAAAGTATTGGTCATTAACATTATCATAACATTATCATGAATGCTATCTATCTATGCAATGCCTTATTGGCCACACAGGTCTCCATATTATACTTAATAGAATAGATGCACATACATACACAGAGCCCCAGGAGTCACTTCACATGGCCAATCAGAGAATGGCAGGAAGTTGGTAAGTGTTTTACATTCACTCGCAAGAAATCAAAACCCAGATATGTTCTCTGACAGTCTATTGAACCGCAAGTAGAGAGCAAATAGAAAACAAAAGAAAAAAAAACAACAGCAGAAATTTTAAAAGTGAAAAAGAAAAAGTAAAAAAAGAGAAAGAAGTACAGATACATAGCTATCTAACAGAGCTGTAAGTAAGTACAATTTAATATTTATCAGTAGTCATATTTTTTGTGTCTGAATGCAGGTTTTTCTTTTTCGTTTTGTGTGTGTGTGTGTGTGTGTGTGTGTGTGTGTGTGTGTGTGTGTGTATTTACTGGAATTCCTTCATTTTTTAATCTGCCATAGTTTGGTGCACAATACGGTATTTGTACGCTTGATTAGAACATGAAGATTAGTTTGGTGATGTTCTACTGCATCAGGTAATACAGTCAATGATTTAATATGATAGAACTGATATACAGAACAATAGCAAAGTAGAGAGCAGTAAGGAACTCCTACAGAACATAATTGCTTTCAACCTCCTGGTCTGTTTGTATCATTTCTACAATTTAACTGACAAACACAAATTTCTTTAGCTGGCATCAGGTTTTGAATAGGAAGGTAATGTGAAAAGGAAGGGTGTCACTAGAGAAACAACAGATTTATGATTATTTGTATTACATGCTGTCCTGAAGCAGAGCTGTTCAGGAGAGATGTCTTTATGTGTCTGTGATGTGTTTAATTTGAAGGTATCTATACATGCATCTGTGTAATTGTGCATGCCCATGCCTTATAAATGTTTCAAACAACAGTACTGAGACGGCACTAAGACAATGAGAAAAGAAAGTACATTCCAAACAGCTAGTGATGTGGTACAGGAAATCCCACTCCCACTCCCATAGGAACTGTGTGCACATACATGTGTACACAAATTCAATTAAATTAAATTTTTATGTATATATTAACATTGAGCTTTAACACAAAATCTTGATAGAATTTTTTTTTAAATTTATTAGTAAATTTATCCTTAATGAGCAACCCAGAGGTCAAAGTAAAAATTCTCTGATGACAAGAGAAAAATCTTGAGAGGAATAAGACTCAAAAGGTAGCCTAAGGCTTATCCAAAATTCTAGTAAGAGGTTTCATTTAAACTTATAAGTATTAGTTTCTAAGCTTGTTAGAGTTTGCTTGCAAATCATGTCTAACACACCAAAACTTTAGCTAGGAAACTATTTCTAATAACATATAAGTCATGCACATCTAATGCACCATACATTTGTTCATAAGAACTACTAAATAACTAAAGTAGAGATAAAGTCATCAATCAGTTTATTTTACAAGAACGCAAATATAATTGTTATACAAAATGTAAGTGAAAAGAACTTACAGCAGTTCAAGGACAGATTCACAGACATAGGATACCTGCATATTAAAAACTTGGATGTTAATAGATGGCATATTGTACAATGCATACTCATAGCCTCTTTGAAGTATCATGACCAGAGTGCCAAATGGTGATTTAGTTTACCCTAACCCTAACCCATCCCTGATCACTTTGGCCTTAAATAAATGAATGTTACAATTTAGAAAATTACTACAACACCAGGTAGTGTGATTATAATTTCACTTCTATAAATGTACTCTGTTAACAGGAACTCAAGTTTTAGAGTTTTAACTTTATATCCTATCAAAGATCTGAACTGAAATGAAACTGAAGTACAGAATCTTATGGTAATCTTTAGTCTATCCATGTGGGCTGTCATATGTTTGAGACTGTGTCTGAGTCTCAATCACTAATTCTAAGAATATTTCAACTGTGGGGCTTTTTATGAGAAAGCTCTGTCCCCTGCTGTAGCCTTCATTATTTGAGGTTCGAAGAAAAAGCTTGCACCTTTTGAGCAAAGCAGGAGTGACAGATCATAAAAGACCATATGTTTGCTCAGGTACTATCACACAAGGCCATTCAGTGCTTTAGAAATAAACAGCAGTATTATATCAATGCAAAATATTATTGGGGGCCAAAACAGTGCGTATAAGATAGGTGTGATGAGATCATATCTTTTGGTCTGTTATCAACTCTGGCTGCTGCATTCTGGACTAACTGGAGCTATTTTATGCATCTACTTAAACATCCAGACCTCAATGCATTGCAATAATCTAACCTGAAGGTCACAAAAGCATGATGTATGCTGTATGTGTGCATGCTTCTGTGGTGGTCCTAGCTACAGTATTAAAACACCTTTGGATTTATTTCTGGTATCTTATATTAAGTTGGAATGATATGTTGATCTAGCATCACTAAGTGCTTTCCATAGTTAAGAAGGCTTTTCTTTCAAGCCATTTTGGAATACGACCAATTTAGTTTGACAGCATTTACATTCTTAATTTCAAGTGGTTGGCTGTAAGGTGTATATGTAATTATTGTTCCACAGAGTTTTCTCTCCACTTATTTTTCTTTCTTTTTTTCTTTTTTTTAAGTGGAGCTACTTTATCTAGAGAGTAGCAGAATGCTGACTAAAAGCAAACAGGCAATTCACTTGATCAAATTACATCAAGTTGGAGGTCAGACAGTGATCCAATCAATGTTGATAACTCGGTGAGATTATTGATAAAACTGCATACAACAGCTATCGTGAATGTAGGTTTTACCTGGCATCATGGCCAAGTGCATATATTATGACTAAAGAGTGGAGGTATCATCTATGATAGCTTCAGACTGCAGGAGTGTGGCTATATTTTCTACATTTAATCTGAATGTTAGAATTAAATCTAAGTGGGTTCTGTTTTTTTTCTTGGACACAAACACTGTTCTCAGAGAATCTTATGGATTATCAAAATGAATATTAAAGTCCCAAGAAATTACAGATAGCAAAATCAAATTAATTCACCTTGCCATTCTATTGCTGTTGGAGGGGACTGTAAATACTATGCACAGTTTGAAGACTAATTTGTATGTATGTATGCATGTACAGTTGGGCAAAAAAGTATTTAGTCAGCCACCAATTGTGCAAGTTCTCCCACTTAAAAAGATGAGAGAGGCCTGTAATTTTCATCATAGGTACACTTCAACTATGAGAGACAGAATGAGAAAAAAAAAATCCAGAAAATCACATTGTCTGATTTTTAAAGAATTTATTTGCAAGTTATGGTGGAAAGTAAGTATTTGGTCAATAACAAAAGTTCATCTCAATACTTTGTTATATACCCTTTGTTGGCAATGACAGAGGTCAAATGTTTTCTGTAAGTCGCCACAAGGTTTTTACACACTGTTGCTGGTAGTTTGGCACCATTCCTCCATGCAGATCTCCTCTAGAGCAGTGATGTTTTGGGGCTGTCGCTGGGCAACACGGATTTTCAACTCCCTCCAAAGATTTTCTATGGGGTTGAGATCTGGAGACTGGCTAGGCCACTCCAGGACCTTGAAATGCTTCTTACGAAGCCACTCCTTCGTTGCCCGGGCAGTGTGTTTGGGATCATTGTCATGCTGAAAGACCCAGCCACGTTTCATCTTCAATGCCCTTGCTGATGGAAGGAGGTTTTTACTCAAAATCTCACGATACATGGCCCCATTCATTCTTTCCTTTACACGGATCAGTCGTCCTGGTCCCTTTGCAGAAAAACAGCCCCAAAGCATGATGTTTCCACCCCCATGCTTCACAGTAGGTATAGTGTTCTTTGGATGCAACTCAGCATTCTTTCTCCTCCAAACACGACAAGTTGAGTTTTTACCAAAAAGTTCTATTTTGGTTTCATCTGACCATATGACATTCTCCCAATCCTCTTCTGGATCATCCAAATGCTCTCTAGCAAACTTCAGACGGGCCCGGACATGTACTGGGTTAAGCAGGGGGACATGTCTGGCACTGCAGAATTTGAGACCCTGGCGGCGTAGTGTGTTACTGATGGTAGCCTTTGTATACTTTGGTCCCAGCTCTCTGCAGGTCATTCAATAGGTCCCCCCGTGTGGTTCTGGGATTTTTGCTCACCGTTCTTGTGATCATTTTGCCCCCAAGGGGTGAGATCTTGCGTGGAGCCCCAGATCAAGGGAGATTATCAGTGGTCTTGTATGTCTTCCATTTTCTAATAATTGCTCCCACAGTTGATTTCTTCACACCAAGCTGCTTACCTATTGCAGATTCAGTCTTCCCAGCCTGGTGCAGGTCTACAATTTTGTTTCTGGTGTCCTTTGACAGCTCTTTGGTCTTGGCCATAGTGGAGTTTGGAGTCTGACTGTTTGAGGTTGTGGACAGGTGACACAATTGGTGGATGACTAAATACTTTTTTGCCCCACTGTATGTATGAATGAATGTATGTATGTATGTATGTATGTATGTATGTATGTATGTATGCATGTATGTATGTATGTATGTATGTATGTATGTATGTATGTATGAATGTATGTATGTATGTATGTATGTATGAATAAATGTATGTATGTATGCATGTATGTATGTATGTATGTATGTATGTATGTATGTATGTATGTATGTATGAATAAATGTATGTATGTATGTATGTATGAATGTATGTATGTATGTATGTATGTATGTATGAATAAATGTATGTATGAATGAATGAATGAATGTATGTATGTATGTATGTATGTATGTATGTATGTATGTATGAATGAATGTATGTATGTATGTATGTATGAATGTATGTATGTATGTATGAATAAATGTATGTATGTATGTATGAATGAATGAATGAATGTATGTATGTATGAATAAATGTATGAATGAATGAATGAATGTATGTATGTATGTATGTATGTATGTATGTATGTATGAATAAATGTATGAATGAATGAATGAATGTATGTATGTATGTATGAATGAATGTATGAATGAATGTATGTATGTATGAATAAATGTATGTATGAATGAATGAATGTATGTATGTATGTATGTATGTATGTATGTATGTATGTATGAATGAATGAATGTATGTATGTATGTATGTATGTATGAATAAATGTATGTATGTATGTATGAATGAATGAATGTATGTATGTATGAATAAATGTATGAATGAATGAATGTATGTATGTATGTATGTATGTATGTATGAATAAATGTATGAATGAATGAATGAATGTATGTATGTATGTATGAATGAATGTATGAATGAATGTATGTATGTATGTATGTATGTATGAATGTATGTATGAATGAATGAATGAATGAATGTGTGTATATATGTGCCATGCAGTGCCACAAATACTTTGCAAAGCAAAACTTTTAAGTGGAATTGATTGTTAGGATGTATGCTGTAGTATATCCATCTTTACAGTAGATGGCAGTAGCAACTGTCATCTGTTGCTCAATGAGGGAATAACAAGGCTTTATTTTTAGTGTTGCAATTTCAACAAGAGCTTCTTTATTCTTTTGCAACAATGTGCTGTAGGTATCACTGTAGTTGTAATAAATCTCTGCCCAGTGCCTTAAATAATGTAACTCTAACATGTTTTATGGTATATATTTTTATATCATTATTTTATCAGTATCGCCACAATTTTTTATGCCTTTGACAGCTCATATGTGGCCCATTGAACAGCAACTTACCCTAAAGACAAGAGCATGCTATCTGATCTAAGCCAATCTTGTGATGCTCCTTATCAAAACTGAACCACACTGATGACGCTTCCCCTGTGGAGGTCACATGGAATTCCTTCCAGCAACCAAAACAGCTTTTTATGGCACTGACTTTCACACACAGACTGTGAAAGAAAAATTCTAAGTTGATTATCAAGGAAGAAAAGTATAATAGGTACCAAAATTAATTGTTGTGGTTCTCACCCTCTGGACTTGTCTGATTCCATTGATACAAATGTCATACTGTTTGACCTAACAGCATTCAGTTGTAGAAAAGCAATGCTTATAATGCTGCTTTATAATCCCAGTAGAGGATGATTTTCCATTTGAGTCTGGTTCATCTCAGGGAGGTTTTACTGGGCACTGTAACCTCTGGCTTCCTCATTAGGAACCTAAATCTACATTCAGAAACTTGTAAAGTTGCTTTCTGATCATGTCTTTTAAAAAGTGCCATGATAAAGTGTAAAGAGCACTATACAAATAAAAGTGAATTAAATTAATGTTTTTGATAGTCTTGTCCTCAGCCTTCATTGCATGAGCAGGAGTTCAAAAAGATCGTCTGGCTTCATCTGCCTCAGAGGTAGAATGTAATAGCCTTCACACTCCCTGGTTGGTAGCTGTCATGTCAGGGGCAAGATGCCTGATTGATTGAAATTTGCCATGACTAAATTATGGAGAAAATCAAGAAAATAAAATCGTAATCATCAGTTCCAAAAACAGGTTGATAAAAGCTGATAACTAGCTTGCTCAGTTTCACTGTAGAAGGTAGGTGACAGCTAGCTAGACCTATAAATTAAAAAAAAAAAAAAAAAAAAAAATAGTCAATGTATTTACATGTCACAGTTACCATGCTAAAATAACAAAATATCCTTAATTCCCTACTTGCATAAAACTATGACTGCTCCAAGCCTTCTGATTGTCTGACTAGTGTTGAAATGTTGAAGTTTGACATATCATGCATGTTCATTACCATTCCTCTGATTGGCAGATAGTTACAAGATTCCACCCTTTATAGTCCAGTATTGGTGAACCTGTACTCATAACAGCTTCAGATTCTTGCACTTAACTGACAGGAATTCAGTGTGGTCTTCTGCTGTTGTAAGCTCATCCACATGAAGTTATATCCTTCCTGACAACTTGAACTAATCTGGCCGTTTTCCTCTGACCCCTCTTTTCAGCAGGATGTTTCTACCCACACTTTTTGTATTTTGTTCTTCGCACTATTCTGTGTAAACTCTAGAGACTGTTATGTGTGAAATTGTCATGGAGCCAAAATATGGCCATCTGGTGGCTGGAGGCAGTGTATACTGACCCTTATTTTGGAGTTTTCTGGTATGTTGCTCATTTTTAAGTCTAAGCTATAACTTGTTTAACTGATATTATAAATAGCAAACCAACTTGAAACAACAAAGTGATGGCATAAATCAAAGAAGCTAACACTAAGTAAATAATTTATTGACAATTTATTGAGCTAATACTCTATGTAGCTTGGAACGTAGTGACACCTTTTTAAATGACAGAATGAGTGGATTATAAATATTTAGGTGGGTAACTTCTCCATTTAGATGGGTAACTTACCCATCTTAAGTGTGAGAGCTAGTATTTGTATTCATCAAAAATAGATTGCATTGCATAAATGTTGATTGCTGTTTTAGTGGTACAGTTCCTTACTGTACATTTATGGATATTGGATAAAGTCATGACTCAAAGCTCCAAAAACCTTTCCTGACAGTGATAAATGTTCAACAATATAGACAGGCAAGATACCTGTTCGGCTAACCATATCTACTGCAGGTTCACTTGCTGTAAGATTTCTACTAATTGCTTTAAAACTAATTAGGAGTGAATGGTACCATGATGTTTAATTATAAATAATCACTGGGCCATAAAAAGAATCAAATGCCTAATGAACTCCATACTGTGGAAATGTGTCTCACTTCATATTCACATTCAACACTTCAGAATGTATATTATTAATTGCTAAATTCTGATATTTGTTATGCTTATTTTCTTCCATAAAATGCTTATTGTACAGTTCAATTTCATTCATTGTCTACCGCTTATCCGATCTATACTCGGGTCACGGGGAGCCTGTGCCTCAGGCGTCATTGGGCATCAAGGCAGGATACACCCTGGACAGAGTGCCAACCCATCGCAGGGCACACACACACTCTCATTCACTCACGCAATCACACACTACGGACAATTTAGACATGCCAATCAACCTACCACGCATGTCTTTGGACTGTGGGAGGAAACCGGAGTACCCGGAGGAAACCCCGAGGCACAGGGAGAACATGCAAACCACACACACACGCACGCACGCACGCACGCACGCACACACGCCAAATATTTTGGTTTATGTCTGTGCATGTGCTCATCCTTTGCTCACTTGCTACTATAACAGGGTTGAAAAGCAAATATGATTTGAAATTTGTGAATTCCTGAAGATTTATTATTATTATTATTATTATTATTATTATTATTATTATTATTAACTAATCAATTAATAATTTAACAAATACTGTTACATTTGATTATAATAGCCTGCTGAGAGATGAGAACCTGCCATTTTTTTTCGTTTTATATCATTCCATATTGTTTTTCATTTACATGCACTTGTTTTGTCAACTTGCACATCTCAACAAAGTTCTGTTTGCCAGACTAGAATTTGTGTGCATTTGCCATGCTCATGTCTCAAACAGGACATTTTGTTTGCATAGAGCAAAGCAAGAGAGAGAAGTGAAAACTGGAGTCAATCAGACATATCATAGCAAAGCTGTAACAGTCAGACTGACACTGTGATTATCACTCCTCAGTGATTACTGAAAAGCATTCATTAAAATGCCATGCAGGGTGAAGCTGACACTGATATACATCAGCCATTAATGGGAACTTATTGGTCAATTTTTAAAAATTATTTCTCTCTTCTCTTTTTACTGTCTCTTCCAGCATCCTTTGCAGGTATGTCTTCTGGAGAAACACTCATAATGCCTGCACTGCACCAATTCAGGAGGACAACACCTGACAAGGTAACTAGTTATACATGACCTACAAGAGACTTATAAGAATTAAACAGGCCACTCTTCTTAGGCACAACATTTTTGTTGACATTTTAAACGCTGTACATTTCTCACTGGCAAGTCATTCTTCTTAATGGTACTTTGTCAAATTCTGCACATGGAGAAAAAGTTTTGTGGAGACATGAGTAGTGGGCTGTAGTCTTTTTTATGGAAAGCATTTTATGTTAATTCCATTAATTACATTCATACTTAAACATTTTCATGAGGCAACAAAGATCGAGGCAACCCTCTTAAATGGCCATTCCCCCAACCTATCTGAGGTTTATTCAGGCCACTGCAAGGTTCAGATAAGAGACATGCAAAAGGGGTGGGGGGGATTGCTCAAAGAGGAAAAACAATTCACAGAACTGGATTGCGAGACTCTTCATCACACTAAATATTATTATATTAGCAAGCTGCTTTAAATTAAAGAGATTTTTAGTATAGCTTCCAAAATAAAACAGGGTTTAAGTATTAAACAACTTAATGTACTAAATTTTAACCATTGGGTGTGTTCCAAGTTTAAGGATAAGATCCACTGCATCACTATCAATATTTGCAAGACATGCACCCACCATCCACTTTAAGAGGAAGACATGTACCTCTGGTCATTGATGCAACTATCCAATCAGCTAATCAGGTGGCAGCAGCACAATTTCAGTTAATGTTCACATCAAACATCAGAATTGGGAAAAAGTGTGATCTCTGTGACTTTATACATGGCATGGTTGTTAGTACCAGATGGGCTAGTCTGAGTATTTCAGAAACTGCTGATCTGCTAAGATTTTCAGACTAGAATCTCTAAAGTTTGAACGTTTGGGTCAAACACCTTGTTGATAACAGAGAGAACAGAGAAGAATGGCCAGACTGGACTGGACTGACAAGAAGTCTATAGTAACGTAGAAGCACTACAACCGTGGTAAACAGAACAGCATCTGAGAATGCACAGCACAACAAATCCTGAGGTGGGTGAGCTAGAACCACAGAAGACCACACCAGGTTTTACTTCTTCAGCCAAGAACAAGAATCTGAGGCTATCATGGGCACAGATGCACCCAAACTTGACAGCTGAAGACCTGCTGATTTTTTTTAAATCTTCAATTGTCTCGTTTTGATGACAACTACTGGAAAGTACAAATGAGAGTAGAAAACCACGTCTTGCAAGCGCACTAGGTAAAACTCTAATTAATGGATATGAAATGATCTGTAACATGTTGTTTGTTTGTTAACTGTCAGATCTAGGATTGGTTGTTGTTGACAGGGTTTTTAACGTTACAAGTGGACATGTGGGAGTGTCTGTTCCTGTAGAGGCGGTTAGGAATGAGTGGGCTGTTCCACTTGGTATTTGCACAGTTGGAGCGTTGGCCTGCACACGCACACAGACACACATTCCCGCGGTAGGAGCGTCAGGTGGCAGCGGAGTGCAGGACCAGTGCTTTAGGAAAAAACATGATTTTCTCCCCGCTGCGTAACCTCCGCTGGGGAGCAGGGACCGTGAGAGTGTATCGGATTCTGTCATAATAGCTCGCTTTACGATGTGATCCACCTGCAGATTTTCTCACCTAAAATTCTGATCTCGCATCCGTGTTAAAATGCATCTGTTTCGGACTTACAATTACCAAGTGTTTCCTGATCGCTATTCTATGGAGAAAGCATCTATCAGGGGCATCAGCTGGGTACGTATATATGTCTAGTGTAATGTACTACAATGTAATATAACGTAATTCACTCTGCAATAAAAATGTTAAGCTTAAACGAAAAATGGAAACATTTTAACTTTGTCTTATTGAATTTGTTTGTTTGTTTATTGGTTGTTGTTAAAGAGGTTGCTGTGAGAGTTACCAGTGTTACTGCATATGACCCAAAACCAAACAGCCAGGCCCTTTTTAGAAACACAGTGTTTTCCATTGTCTTTGCAAGGGTGTGTATGTTGCATGGCCAAAAGTATTAAGAAACTCCTATTTATAGCTTATTGTTTATTGTCACAGTCACCTTTGAAAATGAATGTTCAAGATGTTTTGGACACAAAGACCCAGATTGGCAATAACTTCAACCTGCAACACTGCAACTGCCAGTGCTCACTGCCGTTCCTCTGTTTGTCAGGACTGGACAATTGCAGCTCATTTAACATATTATTAATTAAATTCAGCAAGATCTGTTTGTTTTACTCTTTTGAAGTGGTTACTACCTCACTTAGGTTTGTCTGTACATACTCTGCACTAATATTAGCTCTGAGGAATATACTTACAGACTGAGAATATGACTTGCCTCAATCTACAATCCTTTCAGATCTTCCAGAGCATTGTTTATGTGTTGGAACATGCAAGAAAAAAAGATTCTGTGAAATGCATTTGATCAAACAACTGAAACTATATTTTCAGCATTTATTTAAATTGCTGATGGAAAATCCTTAGCTTGATTGCTAGAAAAGGGCAATAAGGGCAGAAGAGTGCTCCGTGCAACCATTTTTTTTCCTTTACTCTTGAGCTCAAGTTTTCAAAATACCCAGATAATACAATAGAAAGTTTGATACAAAAACAGTTCTGTATGGTCAAATATGGACCTCCTTTGTCACGTTAACATTGCACCATTACAAATATTTATGATACTATGCAACACTTGACCTGCAGGGTGTAAAAGAAGGGTTGTAAACAGGTCGTGCCAGCAAAAGTGTAAGTGAGCGTCACAGGTATTTTAGCAAATGTACTCAGCTTAGATAAAGTTATTTTGTTATAAAAGGTATAAAATATGAAGGTATTTTGTGCCTGCCAGCTGAGCCTGAGCTTTTATTTTTGGTTAACATTACAATTATTAAAATTCTTATTCCTATTCTTATTGCTATTATTATTATTATTATTATTATTATTATTATTATTATTATTATTATTATTATTATTAGGACATCTATATCAGCCTTCCTATTTCAAGTACAAGTTTGTTGTATTTTATTCTAGCAATCAATACTGATAATTACTTAATGATATAGATAAATCTTATTACTAAATACTTCAAAGAATGATTTGGAAACCTACATGCCTAATGACTAACATGAATGATAACAAGAACAATTACATTAGGATTAATCAGACACAGTACATGTTAGTTTCACTTAGTTTCACTGTGACCGTTGTATATTCCAAGTAACAACGACACGAACTTAATAGTTTTATGACTTCAGTGAATCACACACCAATTAACTTCATGATAATAGGAAAATAAGAAAACTTTGTATTCACTTACTGAGTATAGCACCACAGGCTCCAAGTGCTGCTTGAGTGATGATCACATCATAAGTGTGTTTAGCTTTTGACTTAATACACTTTCAAGTATGTGACACATTACAGCCATTGAAAACACTTTTTTTTTATTTTGAAATAGACTTTAAACGAGGACATGTCCATTTTCTGTTTGCAGTTGGATTTTTGTATTTATCTGTTCTTGGAATTTTAGACATTGAACATTGAAGTAGATATTTCATGTGCTGTAACGTTATCACCTTGAAAACAATTATTTTTCATCCAAAGTTTATCATTTATGCTCCTGACTAATGTTTTTCATACCACAAACATTTTGGCAACTTGTTAAACTTGTTCTTATGGTATTTTGCAAGAGAACAACTCAAAGTATTCATACCTGTCTACCTGTGTCTCACTTTCTCTGTCTGTGAAGCAGCTGATAATAATTGTGTTGTATTGAACTTCAGATGCATGACAGGGACTTATTTCCTTGCTAATACATTATGAATCACTTATCTGTAGCTTCATTTAAATAAATAAATAAATAAACAGTAGATGGCATTCCTGTAGCCACCATAAAGAGTCTGTTGTCTCCAGTCTGGCAAATTTCCCTAAAAGACTGTGGTAAAGATTGTGTTATGCTTCTCACACTTAAGTGCAAGATTAAGTTTAAGAATACACATTTATGACTTATGGCTTCTCCGTACATTTTGTTATGTATTCATCATATTCTTTACTGTATTTCCTCACAGACACCACTATCTGAGGCCTTGGACACACAGGACCCTATGAAGCAGGTATATATCTTGAAAATCTAGTGTGCACAAATTCTACAGTGCCCTGAAGACTCTAAAGGTAGAGTTGTTACTTAAAAGAATGAAGGTGAATGTATGAAAGAGTGTTAAGTATTATTGAGTCCATACATTACAGTGTGCAGTACCATGTGCAGTACAATTTTACCTACCTATTGATGCCATGTATATGGCATAGGTTGCAAGTAAAGGTTTATTTTGTAAAAATCTGGTAGATAATCCAAAACATAATTCCAAAAGCACAATCAAAGAGACTGCAATCAGTCTACTCAAGCCTAGGGCAAACATGAAAACAAGGTCATAACCGGCAATACACACACTAGAACAAAGGATTAGTAATGTCACCAGAACTGGCTAGGTGTGAGAATTTCCAAAGAGTGTTTGAATGTCTGGGTTATGTCAAGGGGAGAATGTGGTTGGGAGCAGGTTTGAAATTCAGGAAATTGAGCATGTGACTGAATCATGTGACATAGTTTGTAGTCATGTGGCTTGACATGTAGTGTGAAGAAATAAGATAGAAATAATGTGCAATATACGTTTGCCTGACACCTCCAGGGTTGAGGGTTTGATTCCCGCCTCCGCCATGTGTGTGTGGAGTTTGCATGTTCTCCCCGTGCCTCGGGGGTTTCCTCCAGGTACTCCGGTTTCCTCCCCCATTCCATAGACATGCACTGTAGGTTGATTGGCATCTCTAAATTGTCCGTGGTGTGTGATTGCGTGAGTGAATGAGAGTGTGTGTGTGTGTGCCCTGCTATGGGTTGGCACTCCGTCCAGGGTGTATCCTGCCTTGATGCCGGATGATGCCTGAGATAGGCACAGGCTCCCCGTGACCCAAGAAAAGATCGGATAAGCGGTAGACAATGAATGAATGAATAATGTGCAATATAATGTGCAATAGAAATAAAATGTAGTATAATTATTACACCAGAAGACCCTCTGTATAAAATCCTTCATTTTGTAAAAGAAATGGGGGGGGGCATGGTGGCTTAGTGGTTAGCACGTTTGCCTCCCACCTCCGCCATGTGTGTGTGTGTGTGTGTGTGTGTGTGTGTGTGTGTGTGTGTGTGTGTGTATGTGTGGAGTTTGCATGTTTTCCCCGTGCCTCGGGGGTTTCCTCCGGGTACTCCGGTTTCCTCCCCCAATCCAAAGACATGCATTGTAGGTTGATTGGCATCTCTAAATTGTCCGTGGTGTGTGTGATTGCGTGAGTGAATGAGAGTGTGTGTGTGTGTGTGTGCCCTGCGATGGGTTGGCACTCTGTCCAGGGTGTATCCTGCCTTGATGCCCGATGATGCCTGAGGCACAGGCTCCCTGTGACCCGAGTATAGATCGGATAAGCGGTAGACAATGAATGAATGTAAAAGAAATGTTTAAAAAAAACAGAAGCAATTAAGCTTGTTTTTAGTGCATACCCTATCACTTTTAAAACTGGCTGAGAGCTGAGTTACTGCTAATCAAAATTTTTATCTGAGCACTAAAATATCAAAACAAAAATAAATGAAACTTTTAGAAACATAAATAATATGTGGCTGCTGTTGTTCCTAAGCAAATTTATATTAAAGTGGGTCTTATTTGATCCTGTATGAAGTTGTTGTCTTAAAAATAATTTTTACTCATAGCCAAAAAACCTTCCTGCCAATGCTCCCCACCCTACACTCACTCTAATGTATGCATTATTGTATTATATATAATGGTCTTATCGGTGGCCCTTCAAGAGGTGCTGTAAAAGTAGAGCACTAGCCTTGATAAGAGTGCAGGTGTAGAACTCAACTTCTTTTTCCTGATTTACGCTACTTTAATTCTACCACAGGATTGATTCAAGTAAACACACAAGCTCTTTATATATTTTATGAACATCATCCACAGCACTTTATTGTAAAGCACAACACTTTAATGTAAAAATGGGCAAAATATTACCTGATTTTCTAGAAGATATGAGCCTTGCTGTTATATACCATATACACAGCAGGGGTGTGGGGTGCGGGGCTTGTCTGTTGGGCTGTGGGGAGTTAATACATCCCAAAAGCAAGACAAAATTAGAACAGCATTAGAACATTAGGTGTGGAGTTGGAAAACAGCAGTTTTCCTGTAAAATTCAACAGACTGAGTGTTTTGCTTGGAGTTGGTCTTCCTGCAGTGTTTCCTTGTGTAGTCTGTGGGTGGAGAAGAGTGTGCTTTAATGAAAGAGCAGTAAGGAGGTTGCAGGAGAATTGTTCTTCACTATGAAAATATCCCACTGAAGTGTTGCCACATTCTTTTAGATATGTGTTAGAAACATGTTAGTAGTATATTATTTCTCTCTGCTGGTAGTTTTGTATGTCTGTTTAACAATAGCTGACATGTCTAGTTTAGAAATAAAGTCTGGGAACAAAAACATGTCTTAGAAATTGTTGTTGGCTATCCGACATCATTGCTTTGTACTTTACAATAATGGAGTCTTCCTTCCAGCTAAGCAAAGTCACCCTACTACTGGTAGCACAAGAGTTGCCCACAACCAAAAAACAGATAGTAGAAGATGTATGCTAACAAGCAGGCTGATGCTGAACTGATGGCTAAGAAAAATGCTACATCTGTCATTCGGCGATATTTTGGATTTAAGCACAGCGACATTAACAAAAAGAGGTACTCTGTAAAACATGTGAAGTGAAAATTGATGCATCACATGGCAACATGACAAATTAATACCAGCACCTGTAACAGCACTGAGAAACATATGATGAATGCATGGACCCAAAAGCCCTAACTAATAAAAATAACCATAACATACTGCCTAATAAGAGACATGATGCCCATGTACTCCATTAATAAACTGGGATTTTTGGAAAATGTTGCACACTTTCAAATGGAAATGGATACTGTGCAGAACTACAACAGATTTGAGGTCAAGTTGGACTGTTTATTTAACATAGTCATATTTTTGAAAGTAAAAAATTAGTTTGCAGAAATGCCTTTATTTTGAAAAAGATATTTTTGTTATTGTTATTTAATCATGCAGCTGCAGTTCAGGCATAACTGATCAGCTGTGACACTGAAGGCAATGTGCTCAGCTGAGGAGTCCTGGGAAAATGGATGAGAATAACCATGACCTTCTGTGTAACTTTATCATTCCATATATGCCCTCTAGGGGAATGGGCTATGGAGCCCAGAGGACAGAAGTGAGATTTATATGGGTCTGTAGACATAAAGTCTAAAAAGCCTATGGGCAGTGGGAATATTTGGTAGCTTGAGATTGATGGTCTGATGAGCAAAGTCAGACTAGACATGGTAAGTGGGAAAGGGATCAAATGAATTGAAAAACTTTCCCAGAAATTTATTAATTTACTTAATATATCTCACAGCTTTTGTGATAAATCTTAACACATTTTGGTGAATTATTGTAATATACAATTTACATAGAGATAAAAATAGTAAAATAGCTGTTCTTGTGTTAGGTGTTACAGTTGGAGTTTATCTAGGTGGTTCTGGTATTTGCCATGTTAAGAGTAGTAAGTTTATAGATTTGTGTCTGTTTTAAATGTTGTTATTACTGCATGTGAAATAAACATGCAGTAATAAGCAGAGTACAGACAGCTTCCCTTTAGACTGATTAAAGTTAGGTCAGTCAATCCCCCTGGGGTCAGAAACCAGTTAAATCATCATAAGTGACTGGCCAAGAGGTCTGAGAGAAGGAGAGAATAATGAGGAAAATTTTGTTGTATGCTGTACTTCAGTACTAGGATCACAAACGTGGGCAAACTGTGCTGCAAGGTATAAACAAGCAATTTGAGAAAAACACAAGGTAATGTAACAAGTCAAATAAGAAAGGTTAATGGACTATTTGAGAATATTTACAATTTACTATTGTAAGTAGATTACACTTTACTTTAAAGGTTCTGTGTGTGTGTGTGTGTGTGTGTGTGTGTGTGCGTGCGTGTGTGTGTGTGTGTGTGTGTGTGTGTGTGTGTGTGTGTGTTTTCAAAGGGGGATTCCAGTATGGAAGTATGGGTATAAGTATGGATCCTATAAATGCATACATTATGTATTTAGTTTTAACAGTCAATACTTCCACAGTGTATGAGTCTTTTTATTACTAGAATACATGTGGAATTTATACAAAATTGTTGGTAAACGTTTACTGTTTTTCAATCACTTTAATTATGTATATTTAAATATTTTATTTATTTATTTATTTATATTTTCTCTGTAGCTTTTCTATTATTTTAAAATAGTGGAAAATAGTAAAAAAAAAAAATAATAATAATAATAAAAATAACAAAGACCAATTTCATGTCTTCATTTTAATGTTCACTTCTAATTTAGTATTTTAGTGGTATACATACATGTAATATGAGAATAGAGAGTAAATAGGGGATCCAACGAAAAAATCTTGCTGAACCTAGAGCAAGACTAGACAACTGACTGAAGTATAGAATGAATTATAAAAGACAATTGTGATGTAACATAAAATGTGAGAAAGAAAATGCTTCAGAGTACAATACAGTGTGCTTTAAACCACACCGTTATCAACCTCTGTAGATGAGGTGTGAGAGACAGGAGAAACATGATGCATTCTCACACCCACACAACACATGCAAACACACACACACACAGTATGATTCATTCTCATCTTGAGTATTGTCTAGTTTATTCTCTGCTTCTTCAGATCATAGTTTAAAATAAAAGGAAAAGGAAAAGCTCTACTATTCAAGGGCTGTGCTCTCATCTCTGTAATAAGAAATTTTTTCAACTTTGTTTCAAAACAAAGTTGACTGCATTATAAACATATAAAATGGATGTCGAATTTCTTTTTCTCTCTTTCTCTTATGTTCTGTTTAGTTTTTGTCTGATCGGATCTTAAAGGCAGCTCGGGTGGTGTATAGTGCACTGATGGAAAGAAATCCCGGTCTAATCAGAGACAGGAAACATCACCTTAAGACCTACAGGTACAAATAATCTGTTTGAAACTCTTAAAGTTTTCTGTTGCAAACAAGCAGTTAAGGGCACATACACACAGAAAAACATTAGCAACACTGCCACATGGAGGCAATGGTGGTGGATGCAAGTGCAGAATGGGTTTATTTACAGTACAAGAGAAATTACTACATAGAGAAACTGAAACAACAGCCAAAACTTACGAAAACAAACAGTCACCGAATCAGGAATACACAAAAATTGGATCTAGGCTATGCTCAACAAACACACACATCAAACAGAAGCTAAACAAAGACATGAGGCTTAAACCAGGTACACAACACAAAACAGGTGAGCAAAAATAAACAGAAGAGCAAATCTATCAGAACCGAAGAGAGTTCAAATAAAATGTGCAGGGTTACCCTCTGGTGGTCCGGTGGGGAAATGTGCAAGGCATCCATGACAACTACAGTGTGTGCCATATTTTGCTTGTTAATAAAATGTCATAAATCTTCATATACTTACTCAATAATGCAGAAGTCATAAAATGAAAATCTATAACTAACTTACTAAAAATGGTACTTGTGTCTTGCACAGTACTGTATACTCCT
This sequence comes from Hemibagrus guttatus, assembly GCA_033459395.1. Classification (NCBI taxonomy): domain Eukaryota; kingdom Metazoa; phylum Chordata; class Actinopteri; order Siluriformes; family Bagridae; genus Hemibagrus; species Hemibagrus guttatus. The sequence continues at coordinate 6,301,946 of JAUCMX010000017.1, read as the reverse complement.
TCACTTCTGTATTTAGCAACACCTTCAGGAAGAAATAATTTTGAAGTCAATTTTTTCTCAATTTTATATCATTTTGGATCAATTTTGGCCCTTTTGTGTTTATTGAATTGCTTTAGCTCAATGATGTTTGAGGACATTTGTTTATGCACAGCTCTCTTGAAATCCTGCCACAGCATCTCATTGGGGTTAGGTCTGGACTTTCCTGTTGCATGACTAAATCATCACCATGCTTGTCAGTTGCTCTGGCTGGGAAGTTGGTCAAAGAATCTTTACGAAGGGCTTTTAGGTTTCTTTCCTAAAGCCAAACATGAACTGTGGTGATGAACACTGATTACACAAATGATGTTTATTCCTCACAAAGTAAAGCATCATTGTTTTAAAAGTGATCTGCTTTAGTTTAGTGGGTCATGGGCCATGACCATAAGGTGTTCATTTTGTGTGGGACATTTTGGTAACAAGTCCATCAGGTGAACACCCGGCTCTGAAACTCTGTGGTCCTGGAGGGGCTATCACAAACCCACTTCAAGCCCCTGGAGTCAGCCTGAAAGTTTTGACCCTAAAAAGGCTCTCCTCTCCTCCAGGTTACATACATAGCCTGAGACATTTATTTGTTTGTTTGTTTGTTTGTTTGTTTGTGTGTGTGTGTGTGTGTGTGTGTGTGTGTGTGTGTGTGTGTGTGTGCGTGTGCGTGTGTGTGTGTGTGTGTGTGTGGAGAGATACTCTATTTGGGCAAGTTTCAAAATGCAGTGCAGGAAGCCTAATACACTTTAGGACATTTGCTAATTATCACAGTTTTTATCAGAGATTTCACAATAGGTGTTTCTAAACCCTAGACCAAAGCAATGCAGGTGCGGTTGGGCAAGTAGGCAAGTCAAAGTCTGTGGCACTCGTTGTCAAAGAATTTGTGGCACTCGTTGAAAATTGCAGTCAATAAACAACATCAGAATCAGAATCAGAAAGAGCTTTATTGCCAAGTATGTTTGCACATACAAGGAATTTGTTTTAGTGTAACAGGCTCCAGTGCACAGAGATAACAATAACAGTACAAATAACAACAGAAAATAGAATGAGAAATAAAAAATACACATATTTAAATAAGAAAATAAAGTATTTGTATATACAGAATAGAATAGAATGAGTTGAGATGTAGGGATGTGGGGGTGGTAATAAATATGAGGTTATTGCACTTTTAATTTTTATTTTTATTATTGCCCAATGCTGGGAACATTCAACTGTTCAAAAGATAGATTGCTTGGGGGAAGAAACTGTTCTTGTGCCTGGCTGTCCTGGTATTTGCTGCTCTGTAGCGTCGGCTAGATGGCAAAAGGTCAAAAAGTATATGGCCTGGATGTGAGGGGTCCAGAGTGATTTTCAGAGCCCTTTTCCTCACTCTGGATGTATACAGTTCCTGAAGGGTGGGCAGGGGAGCACCAATAATCCTTTCAGCAGTCCGAACCGTTCTCTGTAGTCTTCTCATGTCTGATTTTGTAGCTGAGCCAAACCAAACAGTTATAGACGTGCACAGAACAGACTCAATGACGGCTGAGTAGAAATGTATTAGCAGCTCCTGTGGCAGGTTGAACTTCCTCAGCTGCCGAAGGAAGTACAGTCTTTGTTGGGCCTTTTTGATAGTGGCGTCTATGTGAGTGTCCCACTTCAGGTCCTGAGAGATGGTGGTGCCCAGGAACCTGAATGACGCCACTGTTGGTACAGTGCTGTTCATGATGGTGAGTGGGGGGAATGCAGGGGTGTTCCTCCTATCCACTATCAGGACTACCAGATAAATCTGCTGTGAAGAATGGTCAACAATCTAAAAAATCTGTGCAAATCTGCTAGAAACATATGCCCACAGACCTAAAAGCTGTTACTGCTGCAAAAGGTGGTTCTACCAAGTACTAGTTTGAAGGGGAACAATCTGGGGTAGTGTCCTATGTCTAGTCTGATCTAGATGAATCTGAAGACTTTTAAGTAGCTTGAATATTTTTTAGAAAGAATTTTTTTTCTTCTGTTAAAATGTTTTGTTTTTTTTCTGTGATACAGACAGTGTTGCAGTGGGAAGGAACTTGTTGACTGGCTCTTGAAACTGAATGACTGTGCCCAGTCCCGGAGTCAGGCAGTTGGCATGTGGCAAGTGTTAGTGGATGAGGGAATTATTGTAAATGGTAACTAAGTTACAATGATACATGATACTCATTTATATGTTGGTTAAAAATGAAGCAAAACTTATAGTCATATAACTCTTAACCTGAAAAGAAACCAGTGTGTTTTGAACATAAGATTTCCCATATGTCCATTTAGTGAAGCAAGAGTTGAACTTCTATGACAAAGACACACAGTTTTACCGATTTATGGAGACAGAGTTTGATCTGAATACCACAAGCAGTGAAAAGGACTCCAAAGATGATGAGCTTCAAGAAGGTCTGTTGTTCTTGGTCCAGATGGGTCCTGATGCTCTTCTGAATATGAAACTCCGTAAAAGGTGAGAAGCAATATAATAATATGATGACTGAACAAATGATGAAGGAAAATATGTTAAGTGAATCACACTAATTATATTCTTACAATGTTGTAATGTATAAATGTATAAAGTATGTTGGAATATGTTGGAATCAGGAAAAATGGCCAAGCATGAGGATGTGAGCAATTTTAACAATGGCTAAATTGTGATGACTAGACAACTGGGTCAGAGCATCTCCAGAACAGCAGGTCTTGGGGTGTTCTCGGTTTTCAGTGGTTAGTACCTACCAAAAGTGGTCCAAGGAAGGACAACCAGTGAACCAGCAAAAAGGTCATGGATACCCAAGGCTCATTGATGCACCTGAAAAGTGAAGATTAGCCCCAGGTGGGCTTATCTTCAATGGGTCCAATCCCAAGATTTGCACTATAGCACAACTAGCTGAAAAGGTTAATGCAGACTTTAATAAAAAAAAGGTGTCATAACACAAAGTGTATCACATCTTGATGCATACAGGGCTGCGTACATGTAGTCCAGTCAGAGGGCCCTTACTGACCCTTGTCAACAACTGAAAGTACCTACAATGAACTGGTCCTTGGAGGAATGGAAGAAGGTGGCCTGGACTTTTACATCATGTGGATGGGCAGGTGCATCTGCATTGCTGGGGAAGATATAGCACCAGAATATAATATGGAAAGAATCATGTTCCTTAAACCATTCCTGAACTTTTTTGCATTGGCAGTGTGTATTATCCTTTCATTAGAAACTTTCATTAGAGAATACAGTTACCACAAAGAGTGTATGTTAAAGTAGGTGGTATGTATCAAAGTACCATCCACATGAATACTAGGACCCAAGTCCCCTAAGCAATGAACACGCACCTGGCCATCCACATCATGTAAAAAACAATTGCTTTAAAAAATGATTAATCAGATTAGGAGTTTCAACAGTCAGCATGACAATGACCCAACTCGCACATAAAAATAAAAAATGGCTTAATCAAAAGAAGATCAGTGTTTTTAAATCCAACTGGTGTACCTGACCTAAACTGAATCCATCAAGTGGTCTGTGTACAAGAGATGTCCTTACATTTTGATGGATCTAGAATGTTAGTTGACAATAGATATAACAAACGATAACAAAACTATTATATAAATAATGTGCTTCTGTACTAATGTATGAATTTATGTCATCTACAACACATTGATAGTGGTTATAGTGGTTAACTACAAAAATGTGTTACATGAATGAATACATGAATAAATGTAATATGATGGTGCAGTGATTTGAGTGTATTAGGAAATTTACTAAAAATCTTAAACTTTTTTATATGGAAACCTTTGTGGACACTAATGATCAGCTAAAGTAATTATGATTAAACAATGTGAGATACGGTTCACAGTGCAATTCTGAAAGATTATGCTACAACATTGTCTCTCTTTAGCATACAAACATTAAAAAGACAACTGTAGATGTATAAAATTCTATGGTGCACATAATTTTCATGATCAGTATGCACAAATAAAGATCAAGCTTTGAAATGTTCAATGATTATGTAAACCCAAGTTCACATGTACTTTATTGTACATGCTATCATAGAGCACAGTTTTATTATGTAATAATTGTTTTTTAATGTTAGTCCAAGCCAAAGGACAACTGAGGATGTAGAAGTCATCTACGAAGAGCTGCTGCATGTCAAGGCTGTTGCCCATTTGTCTACTTCTGTGAGTGAGCACATTCTGTCCAGCTTCTTCCTGCCTTTGTAACACATCCATGCATCTACCTCTTTTTACTTATCTCTCTCTCTTAATGCTTCTAGGTGCGCAAAGAACTGGCTGCAGTGCTTATGTTTGAGTCATATGCCAAGGCAGGCACAGTATGTGAGTGTAAACACTGACATTTGAACGCTAGTGGGCAAGAGAAGTGGATAGTGCTTAAATACTTGACTGTATTAAGGTGATGCAGGCTATGCTTAAATACAAGAAAAAACATCAAATCCTCAGTGGTATACAATGTGTAGATGTTACATGATGGATTAATATTATTTTATTACAAAACTATGGATATGGTAAACCTGGACCTTGCATGTAGATTTGGAAGTGTATGCTATCTAGCTGCTGCTGATTATGCAACATAATCTTACATCTGATTATAGAGCTCACCCTCATTAACTGAAGGCCATAAATATTATTTGAATTAGACAGTCTTTCACTGGGTATTAAATTGATTAGCCAAGCATAGATCTTTTTGTTTCCACACATATCATCATGCCATAGTTTCTTAGGTAACAGTATGGGTTTGTTTATATATGAAAGTACACCACTGCTGTTCCTGTTACTCAGTGTGCTACTATTTCAGTGTTCAGCCAGGGAGACAAAGGCACTTCCTGGTACATCATCTGGAAGGGATCTGTTAATGTTATCACACATGGCAAGGTAAATTCATCAGGATGGACCTTTGTCACAGTAATATTTTTTCCAAACCTCTTTTGTATGGTGGTCTTTTAATTTAACCACCACATTGTTCTAAGACATTTTAGACTGTGTGTGTTTTATGTCTGGGTGGGTGGGTGAATTGGATGGGTGTGTCTGTCTTACACAGGGCTTAGTGAACACCCTCCATGAAGGAGATGACTTTGGCCAGCTTGCTTTGGTGAATGATGCTCCTCGCGCTGCCACCATCATACTGAGGGAAGACAACTGTCACTTTCTCAGAGTGGACAAGCAGGATTTTATTCGAATTCTTAAGGTAAACAGCAAAAGTGCTGCAATGCTAATGTTTCCAAAGGGTGTCTTGCAATGTTCTGAAAATATACATGCTAATGTCATTATAGGATGTGGAAGCAAATACAGTGCGTTTGGAGGAACACGGGAAAGTTGTCCTTGTCCTTGAGAAAAGCTCAAGCCAAGAGGGACACCAGGGAGGAAGCAGCAACAAGTAAGTAAAACATAACTTTGTCCTTATTGTTCTGTATGTCCAAAAATTTTCTACTGACATTTACAAACAACAGTTCAGCTACAACAGCTGCTACAACAGTAGAAGACCACTGGGTTCCACTTCTATCAGTCAAGAACAGGCATCTGAGGCTATCATGGGCACAGGCTTACCAAAATTGAAAAAGTAAATGGCCTTTTTCCACTTTTCAGCTGTCCAGTTTTGGTCAGTCTGTGCCCATGATAGCTGCAGATCCTTGTTGTGGTCTTCAAACAGTCTGGTCATTATCATCTGATCTCTTTCATCAACAAAGTGTTTTAGCCAGCAGACCCAGCACATCTCTCTACAGGATGTTTTCTGTTTTTCACACCATTAAGTGTAAAGTCTAGAGACTTTTGTGTGTGAGATTTTATGAAATATTCAAACAATCTCATCACCCAACAGATGAATACAATTCATGTAAGAAACCAGTAACAAGTGGAATGAAATCACCAGTGGAATGGCAGTAAAACAGAAAATCATTTTTGCTTTTTTTTGGTATTACTGAAAACTGTACATGGATCATCCTCTCATCTCATAGCCACACTGACTTCCCTCTCAGGTATACAGTGATGTCAGGAACACCAGAGAAGATTCTTGAGCATGTCCTGGAGACAATTAAATTGGATACCAATGGCTGTGATCCCTTAGGTGTGGTACCTGCATGTATTGCATTTCCTTTCAATAACTCTTATATATTTCTGGTATCAGAAACTTAAATGTCAGTTTAGTTGGTACAACTAAACTAGTAAACCTCCAACTCATTGTATAATAATATAGAGTATATCACAATGCTGTTGAATTCTTAAATTCAAGGATTGATTCTATATTGCTACAGCTGCAATACAAATCACAGATTTATATTAATGCACTTATTATTTATCACATAATAAGATTAATACTGTATATTATCATATAGCTGTATATTATCATATAAACTATAGAACAAATAAAAAATTTGTAAAAATAAATAAACAAATAAAAAACACTGATATGGTAAAGCTTTGTGATGTAATTACAATTTACTGAAAAATTAAAAAGAAACTAAACTGTCATTTATTAATAAAATAGAACATGTAATTCTTTGTATCAGGTTTCATTGGACTACCCTGTTTTTGATCATTTTCCTATAAACACATTCCATCCTGTTTTATTCCTTAGATATAAAACATCAAAATTTTACTCTGGAATCTTATAAATTGTAATCAGTATCCATATGTATAGGAAATGGAAGTGTACAAAAAGATTAAATGTGTGTGTGTGTGTGTTCATCTGTTTTTGTTCTCTGATTATGCAGATCCATGTGTTAGTGACTTTCTTCTCACACACCACGTATTCATGCCCTCTGCACAGCTCTGCCATGCTTTGCAGCATCAATATCCTTTCACTGGTACCATATCATGAACAAAATCATTTGATTCTTAAAATCTAATGCTTTTACTTGTGTGCTACTTATTCTTACTCATTCTCTAGTTTTGGCAATAGTTTTTAGGCTACCATTTCAACAATAGTGCAGTTTTTAATTACAGCTATCCCTGCCTTGACCTGCAGCCTGTTAATTTTCGATGACTGTAGATACACCAGATGTACAAATTTTGTGTGAATAAATAAGCTTGATTTTCTTTAACCTTTAATGTACCTACCACACTGAGCCATCTGAAGGCTCTGAGCTGGAAAAAGCGGCTTATGCTCTAAACACCAAGCAAAAAATTGTGAAACTAGTGATTCAATCGGTGGCAATCTATGGCTCACAGCTGAAGGAAGACCCTTTGGTCTTCCACTTCTTGGAGGTTTGTTTTGTCAATCACTGTATTTTAGTTTAAATGCCAAAAGGACAAAGAGTTATAATTTGTTTTCAAACAGAGTTCTATCTGGATAAATCTGACTTTGTAATCTTAGTTGCAATCAGCTTTTTTTTTTATTTAGACTGACTGTGAAAAGGAGATAATTTGCTCAAATTTAAAAATAAATAAATAAATAAAAATAAAAAAAGCTCTTTTCAAATCCTGTTACCAGTGTAGTTCTAGTCTTCCGCAACATAAAGAAAGAGGATGGTCAAATTGCTTGATGTGTGTATAATCACTATGTACAATTCTGTGGCCTTTTTCCTCACCTTGGTATCTCTATAGTCTATATTGTGTTAAAAGGTTTCAAATTGAAATATAATGCTCAAGAGAAAATAGATGATTTTTATTTTGGTGTGGGGGAGCAGAAACTCAAAGAAGCAGTGATGGATGACACAAGACTCTCAAGTATGCTCAGAGACCAGCTGAGGGATAGGAGAACAACCCGAGTGTAAGTAAGAAAGGCACACACACACACACACACTAACATTAAATGGGGCCTTTGTTTATGTATGTAGTGCTGGCACCACTTTCTGAAACTGACTTTGTATTTTTTTTGCCTTTCTTTGGTGAAAACTGCCAGGGAGTGCTAAAAGTATACACTGCATTTTAGTCATGTACATAGCATTACAGCAGGAGCATCAAGCATTTTCTCCTGTTTTTTTGTTTTTTTTGACCAAAATATTATTTCATCCAACACATATAGTTATGCATCCACTGTGTTATGAGTTAGCTACTCATAATACAACAAATTCAATAACCTTGTACATTTACAGTTTTATAGTCATGCCCATTCTCCTTTCAGGCCAGAAAATGGATGTCAAACACTTTTGAAGGTGAGTTCCATTACATCTCTTACAAAACGAAACAGAGATAAGAATCCAAACAGTCATACCTTAGTAAGAACTTTGTAGCGGGAAAAACACTCTAACTAATGGAAATATCAACAGCTTAACATAAATAAATATAGATATGCTCTACGTTGATATAGATAAGGCCTGGAGCAAATCCTGTTAAATATTTTGTGCATGCCTCTTGTGGGGAGCATGCCAACCGGTCCCTGACTCTGAGTTCTAGTTCTTACTGCACATATTCCAGGCATGAGAAGGACAGCAGCTAAAGAAAATGTTATTGAATTATTCTGAACCTTTTGCAATCTGTCTTGCTTGAGATTATACAGTAACCACTGTCAAATGTCTGAATATCTGAAAATCCGAATATTCTCATTAAAGAATTTAATTGTTAAAGTGCTTAACGATTTTTTGGTTTGATTTTCCTTTTTCCAGTTGAATCAAAAATTTGACTGGTTTGCCATTCATGAGGATCCTTTTGGGAAATGCCATTCTATCAGGGCTCAAGACAAAGGTCAAACATCTTTGCATTTTTTAATGATTATTGCAGGATTTGTCATGCTTTGTTTAATCATCTCTGTAGTACATTTTTGCATATGCAATTTGTCAAAAGATCAAAGTAGTAATAGTTTACAATAGTAAACATTATTCATTTTTTATAATTATTGGGACATCTCTGTAATGTGCCTATTAACAAATTTGCAGTCTTGTATGAGATTTACAAACCCGACCACAGTTCTCTGACGATGATGCTGCCTGTGAACTGCTCAGTACAGGACATTATGGATGTTTTGGTGGAACCTGCTGAAGACCATGTGCTGGTCAAATTGAACTCTTCAGGAGGTATGAGATGAGACTCTGGATTGCAAGATTTCTGGACGAATTTTTGATGTACAGTCTGATATTGCACAGGAGAGATCTGTGAATCTTGAATGCAGTGTAATATATCATACAGTGATGAGCTGAAGGGTTTTTCCAATAAGTTTCCAATAAGAAGTATAAACTTGCTTGACTGTATGTTCCTTAGAGAGGGTTCAGCTCAAGCTGGATGCTACAGCCGTTTTCACGTCTCTGGGGCTGAATGAGAGGCTCTTCTTGTGCACTGCGTCTCAGGTGGAGCAGCTGGTGAGTGCCTCTCACCTAAGAAACACTTTTTAATGGTTCCCATTAACTGACACAAAGCATTAGTTAACATGAAAAAAACATGTAATTCAGTATTAATGCAGCATCAGTAACCTTTGGCTATTAACTAATGGGGTTTTTTTTTGTTTGTTTTTTTAAAGCCACATAATAAACACTTAAATTAACCAAATAGCAAATTATCCAAAAAGTCAAATAAGCCTAATTAAGCCCACAATGGCCAGTATGAATCAATATGTTAAACAACACTGATCAGTTGTTCTGTTAGTGGTGCTAGATACATTTAATTGGGAATTATTGTTCTAATAGCGCTTGTACTGAAGTACCATAGCAAGAAAAGGCATATTTGTGTGTTGACAGACCCCTCTGAAAGAGCAACTTGGTCCAGAGCAGAGCACTGCTGACTACCTGGAACAGATGTGCTCTAAGGACATTGCCAGCCACCTCAACAACTACAACTGGGAACTGTTCATGGGCATGCATGAGGTAAAGGCTTTTCAGCATTCACTGTATGTTGCCATGTTATGTGAATCATGAGCACTCATAAACACTTTTGTATCGCAGGGTCAGTTTAGCATGACTTTTATTAACTTGAAGAAAGAAGAAGCCACAGCAATAAAGTAAACAGCATATCTGTCTAAAGACACAGGCACAGAGACAGAACAATACAGAAAAAAGTTTCTGTGTGGCTGTATGATTTATTCATGAAGTATTATTTACACAGCAGCAAAGCAAATGAAGATCACTTATTTTTAATGAGAGCTGCTGATTTCCAGGACCATGTGTGACAGTGACCATTGTCAATGGTCCAGTAATGCAACATGTTGAAATCTGAACTTTATTTAATATAGAGCAACTTGGTACAGCTATTACCAATAGGAACAAAGACAGTAGAATGCACATGTTGCATGTCTCCTGTCAGATACTGTTATACAGAAAAGATGTAGGAAAAATGAATTGTAGTAGTTAGCAATTCGCCAAAATAATACATTAAAAACATTTAATTAATGGAAAATAAAATAATGAAAAAATGTAGCTAACCCTGGGAGTACAGTGGCATCATGGGCTTCCTCAAACCCCTTTATGGAGGCAAGAGCCACCAGTGGCAACATGCCTGATAGGGTGTTAGTAAACTCATTTACTCTCATGGTCTTGTCAGCTGTACTCCCCATGTAATAAAAACACCCATGTCAATAAATTAAATTATTGTGTATTAGAAATAAGGGGGGCACGGTGGTTTAGTGGTTAGCACGTTTGCCTGTTCGATTCCCGCCTCCGCCATGTGTGTGTGGAGTTTGCATGTTCTCCCTGTGCCTCGGGGGTTTCCTCCGGGTACTCCGGTTTCCTCCCCCAGTCCAAAGACATGCATGGTAGGTTGATTGGCATCTCTAAATTGCCCGTAGTGTGTGATTGCGTGAGTGAATGAGAGTGTGTGTGTGCCCTGCGGTGGGTTGGTACTCCGTCCAGGGTGTATCCTGCCTTGATGCCCTATGACGCCTGAGATAGGCACAGGCTCCCCGTGACCCGAGTGTAGTTTGGATAAGCGGCAGACAATGAATGAATGAATGTATTAGAAATAATAAAAATTAAAAACTTCCAAAATTTACCTTCTATTACTATTTGTAGATACTGTATCAGTATAGTCAATATTTATGTTTATTATACATACTGTATTTGATTTATTATTTATTGATTGTACCAAACAACTCCTTTTAGAATTTTAGTATCACTTAGATTTGATAGGTGAAAATATCATCCATAACTTTACCAGTTACAGCCATCTTTTTTCCCAATTTCCCAATTTTGAACCTACATGTGCAGGAGATTTTTTGGTATATTTGTGTCATGTTGTCATGTTCAATACTGAGTACTGGAGTACTTGCCATGCTGGCTGAAAGTCTGTCTGAATTGTGTGTAATGATTACACACTGATGAATATTTGGGGACATTTTTATATAGAAATGCTCTCCCTCCAGAATGTTTAATTTTGGCAACAAGAAAACTGATTTGTAGCCAAAAGCGGAATGCTAGTTGCACCAACCACTGTTAAATGTTACTGTTGCAACCAGCAGTAGAAAGTACTACTGTACTACTTGTACTAGTAGTACAGTAGTACAGGCGTCCGCGCGACTTGGCTCCTCCCATCAATGGCAGGAACTGGGCAAGCGGCCAATCGCATCACGTTTTCCCCAGTCGGTCATGCTGTAAAAACAAAGCCGTCCGAACACACCAAAATACGTGCCGTGGCACGTAACACTGACAACGTTGTAGTACAGGGACTTGGGAATTATGTGTGAACATACAGTTAGGTGGCATGGTGGCTTGGTGGTTAGCACATTTGCCTCACACCTCCAGGGTTGGGGGTTTGATTCCCGCCTCCGCCGTGTGTGGGGTTTGCATGTTCTCCCCGTGGTGGTTTCCTCCGGGTACTCTAGTTTCCTCCCCCGGTCCAAAGACATGCATTGTAGGTTGATTGGCATCTCTAAATTGTCCGTAGTGTGTGATTGTGTGCGTGAATGAGAGTGTGTGTGTGCCCTGCGATGGGTTGGCACTCTGTCCAGGGTGTATCCTGCCTTGATGCCCAATGACGCCTGAGATAGGCACAGGCTCCCCGTGACCCGAGAATAGATCGGATAAGCGGTAGACAATGAATGAGTACAGTTAGGTAAGAAATTTCTCTTTTAGCAACACAGGGACAAAAGGACAAAGACACAAGTTTGTTATTCTTCTAAACGTCAGACATTCATAAGAAACAGTATTTTTTTCTGGCATATCATTTATGTCTGTATCAATTTTAATTATATAAACTAATTTCTTGTCACTGTTGCACTACAGGTAGAGCTTCTCTACTACATTTTTGGGCGGCACAAATTTCAAGGAGCCATCACAGCTAATCTGGAGCGATTTGTGCGACATTTCAATGAAGTGCAGTACTGGGTGGTGACTGAACTCTGCTTGTGTGAGGACCTAGTGAAAAGATCCATGCTGCTCAAAAAGTTCATAAAAATAGCAATTGTGTGAGTGTTACTGAACTTTCACAAGAGTTACTTTTTGGTTAAAAGGATTATGGTGATAATTATATGTGACCGTATTCAACTATAATACAAATCACAGGTTTATGTGATGTGTTAAGTATTGGTGGAAGCATTGCATTGTTAATTATTTCCTATAACATCATGCTATAATGTGTTTAACTCTTAACTTAAGTATATTATACTATATCATACTTCTTGTATTTTGCATAGAGCTAATCCTTTTCCAAATTTGCGGTGTAACATCACTGGTAATCAGCCAGCTCTGAAACAATAAAACCTAATGGAGTGGAAGTTAGATTTGCCCATGAATATGGTCATTTACACTTATAAGAATATATACATAATATTTATTCATAATTCATTATCATTACTGAATATTATTTATTAATATGAAAAAAAAATGTGCTAAGGCTGAAGGCATGTTATTTGTGCATGTGAAAAGCCATGTGACTTTTTTCTCTAGGTTGAAGGAGCAGAAAAACCTGAATTTATTCTTTGCAGTGATGTTTGGACTGAGCAACAGTGCAGTGCAGAGGCTCTATAAAACGTGGGAGGTGAGTGTATGTAACTGATCCATTTATGCTGGACTCCACCTTACCATTCTTACCTTTAAAAAGAGCTTGATGTAAGATATAAATAATTATATTTGCTTTTAGAAAAACATGATGTACATATTGTTTCACAGTAATTATACCACAGCACTGTTGATTTTTTTTTAGTGAGTAGGTATTAAGTAATTTTTAATAACAGCAGCTTTGACAGAAGTGCAGACTGTATTCTTTTCATGCACTGGTTCTAATTAGTTAATTCTACATTAACAACTTTGTTGTGTGCTCTCCTCAATAATGTAAGGCTAATAAAAAAATGGATGTTAAAAATGCCTGGTTATTTAACAAATCATAAAATAGCTGATAAAGACTACTGTAAGGAGATGTCTCAGAAACATTACCAGCTGCTTTGGGATGACAGTACATATACAGTTGTGCTCAGACATTTGCATACCTTGGGAGAATTTGCAAGATGTATACCATTTTTTAAAGAAAACATGAGTAAGAAGGCAAAACAAATGTATTTTATTTCTTATAGGACTCATGTTCATATGTAAGGCATAACAGAATGGCACAATCTTCAAACAAAACATGACAATAAAGAAAATGAGGAAATAATCCCTGTTCAAAAGTTTGCATACCTTTAGTTCTTATTATCATGTATTGCCCCCTTTAGCATCAATGATGGCATGCAGTCTTTTGTAATAATTGTGCATGAGGTCCTTAATTCTCTCACATGGTATAGCTGCCCATTCTTCTTGGCAAAATGCCTCAAGTTCAAGTACCTCCTTATTGTGAAACACTTTTTTCTAGAGCAGCCTGTATTTCTCTCAAAGTTGTTTGTAGGTTTTTCTTTGCGTCCTTAACAATTCTTCTGGCAGTAGTGGGTGAAAGTATCAACAGAACCTCTTATTTTCCACGTCTTTATCAGAGTTTGAACAGAACTGACTGGCATTTTCAATTACTAATCACAATTACACACTCACAGGTGTGGAAACTTCACTTTAATAGCAATTTAAACTTCTGTGTGTCAACCTGTGTGTTTATAATATGGCCAAACATTATCATGTGCATTATCACTCATATTTTCCAAATAAATGGCAAAGTTTAACTTAATGTCTTTCAGGGTATACAAACTTTTGAGCACAACTGTATGTAGGTGATAACTTCCTTTCTCATGGAGCTTTCTGCAACATTAAATGTAACAACAAATGGTAATGTGTTTTTCATTAATACATTTAAATCCTCACTATTGGCGGATTGCTGTAGTATAAAAGGGGACATTTTGGGCCATGCAATTATTGGAAAACAGTCAACTTTGGTATGCTGACAGTAGCTCTGCTTGGCATCATCCCACAACCTTGTTGATTATTTTCCAATAATAGCATACTAAATTTTGTTTTATTACTTTCTAAGTCCATGAAATTTTAATGCAATCATTAAAATGTTTATGTGGAATAAGATTAGATTAGATAAACCATATGTTCTCATGAAGTACTGTATAATTCTTGATTTTTAACAGAGACTGCCAAGCAAAACCAAAAGGATCTACTGTGCTTATGAGAGATTACTGGTAAGTGTAGCACTGGGATGCTATACAAAGAAATCATATTTTGAAGAAAGTTGCATGATTCTATCTGACTCCTACTGTTCTTGTGTGCAGGATCCATCACACAATCACAGAGCATACAGATTAGCTGTGGCCAAACTCAATCCACCATACATTCCCTTCATGCCTCTGCTGCTCAAAGGTACTGACCACCTGTAGCAGCCAGTAATTTCATAATTGCCTATAGACAAGGAGAAACCAGACAAAAAGGTTCTACTCTGGCTTACCAGTTGATTTAGAATCGACATTCTACTCTGTGTTCTAGTGAGCCTGACCTCAGTAATGCATAGTGGTTGAATGGGAACAAATCCCCACAGCCATGTCTCAAAATCTAGTGGAAAAGTGTGCAAGTTATTTAACATTATACAATGTGTGAAACATATTTCTGGCCCAATTGTAATGTGTTCAGTTACCTAAAATTAATTTGACGCTTCTGAATTACACCACTGATCTAACTGTATTGTTCTCTGTAAGATATGACATTTATCCATGAGGGGAACAGGAATTACACTGAAAATCTGGTCAACTTTGAGAAAATGGTGAGAGCCAAGACCTTTTCTGGGATTTTTCCGGATTTTCCAGAATTTATACATTAATTGTATTTATTGTTTCCAAAGAATTTATTTTCAAACTAAATCATATTTCTGCCTCAAATCCACAGCGGATGATTGCCAAGACAATGAAGATAGTTCGGGATTGTAGAAGCCAACCTTATGGTAAAGTTAATCCTCTGACGTACTACAGAGCATCATGTAGATGTTTACATACATCAAGTATTCTTAAAATGTATGAGAAACTTTACTTTTGTCACATTTGTACAGTGCCTTCATCCCCCCAGAAGGGCTTCACAGAAAGAATGTTCTTGGAGTCTCCTGCTATGCGATTATCTACATGTAAGCCAATCTACACTAAGATCCTGGGTGATGTTACATTAGAGGCCATATTGGCATACATACATTTTATGTTCATCTTATCTTTTATCTTTATCCTCATTCAGATTCAGAGCAGTCACTGACCTTACGTAGTGTGACCCGCATAAGACACTACATCCAGAACCTTAATGTGATTGATAATCAGAAGAAACTGACACAGCTTTCCAGAGCCATAGAGCATTAAACATTCACACTCACATGAGCCGTTCCTTTCGAGTCCAGCCCCATATTGGAGGAGTTGTATGCCTGTAGAAGAATCCATGATGACCTGAATTGGGATTGATGATTGGAGATGACTGTGTATAAAGGCATTCTCATATCGCTGTAATCAGTGTGGCATTGTCCTCTTATGCCTTGCAAGTAGTGACCTCTTTGGACAACTTGTGTTGGTTTATATATCTGCACTCAAACATTTTGTACCAATTGTCTGTGATAAGGAAGACATACTATACTGAAACTCCATCAAGGTTAACCTTAGTAACAGGCTTAAATTGTACAGGCTTTATTTCAGGTATAAGTTTAAAAAAAAAAAAAAAAAAAAAAAAAAAAAGTGTATATTTTATTTTTGCTAAATAAATTATTGAAATACTGTTTATATCAAGTGTCACTTGATGTTAATAACACATATTTGAACAAAATGTACAATCAAATAACACGTCATAAAAATGGAAAGATTTATTTGGAAATGCAAATTGTACAAGACCATACAAATAATTAATTACTTTAACAGCCCTCCAATTATCCCCAATATGGGGTGATGTAATTTTATGTCAGATAAGTTTTAGTTTTTTTTAAAAAAAAAAATCTCCTTGCCAAATCATATTTACAACTAAATAAAACAAAAAAAAATGATGTGGGTAGGACAAAAGGTTGGGATGGGACAAAATATAATCAGTGCTTCCTGCTGTAGAAAATATATATATATTTTTAAAAATTAATTTAAAAAAAGTAAAAGGGAAAAAAATCTAAATTTTGGAGGTAAAAATAAATGTCTCAAACAGCAAAAAACATTGAGAAAAAGCAAATTGTGTAATGTTTGAATCTCAATTTGTAACAAAGCTTGTATTTCTAAACATTTTGTATAAAAAACATTTTTGCAGTCAAGTTATAACATTGGATCTAAAAAAAAAAAGATTTTTGAGCATTTGAACTAATTTTTAACCCTATTTTTTTTCATTTGGATAGCACTAACTGTTAAATGATGATTGTGTGGTGCTCATAGTAAAAGGCTGAGGTTATCAAGCGTAGCCTCAAACAAAGCCATTTTGGGAATTTAAAAACAATGCATGGGGCATTAAAAATTTTTGACTATTTAAATAATTATCATCATAAACTCTCCAACTCAACAGGTTGTTGTCTGTATGAAAACATTGTTGTAGAAAAAAAAGGCAAAAAAAAAAAATACAATAAGATGAAAAGGAGAAAACAGTATTGCACTTTACATACAGATCCTAAAAATCCCCATCCCCACTCTCTTCTCTTCTTGCAATTAATAAGTGTCTAATGCAGTTGAATGCAGCCTCCCTGTTCATGAGTAGCCACCTCTGGCTACTAGGCACTGCATTAGCATTAATATGCTTTTAAATATCAGGATGGCAAAAAATGGAAATAGAATGAGAAACTGGGCAACTAGGAAAAACCCCTCTATCACTCACATCAGTAAAGCCAGACACACATGCATGCACACATTCACATATACCAGACAGACTAACACAAAAAAAGTTGTGTCTTCCACATTCTGTCCCTGGCTAAAACTGCTGCCTTGGACTGGGATTGTCTTTTGCTTACTCACCATATCCTTTAACATCTATAAACACTTTTGTCCAGTACTCATTTGTCTACTCATGGTGACTATTACATACTTTGACACAACCCCATTCTAACCATATACAGTGGGTTTTCTGTACTTTGCACAGATAGGAAGGAGTCACTGTGTACATAGTGAGCCTTCACTGACTGACTGCTACTTCCTGCTATATGTGCCAAAGGGCACAATCTGTCCTATATATCGGCAAAGCACAGCTCTGCTTCAAGGCATTTCATGAGGTTTCATAGGCTTGATGTGCATCCAGTCATGTCCCAGATGACTTTATAAGGCAACAGTCTTGTTAATTAGGTCAGCAGGAGGGAAGATTTGCGCTTGGAATATAATCCTCAATGGATTTCCAAGCCGATTCGAGCGTGGCACACCTGATCTGAGCACTGCTGTTCAACTTTATCACCTGAGACAGACACCAACATGAGTTTGCAGAGTTACAGAGACAGACAAAAGAGAACCAGAAAAAACCTTTCCTCTGAAACACATTAGTATTTTCAAGCCACATACTTGAGACAATTGTTTTTAAACTGAACATTAAAAGGACACCGAAGAAAGTAAAGATTGTAGTGATGACTGCTTGTTTGTAAGTGATGTTGGCATTTCAAAAAGCAGTGAGCAAAATGTGAACACATCATTTCTAGCACCAAGACATGTTAAAAGTAAAAAAAAAATAAAAACAGTGATCACTGCATATAAGATTTGTCCTGCAGAATAAGTAGGAGATTTTTGGTCCGTAGAACCAGGCTCTAAAAATTGCAACTGATTGTGAGGCTAATACTGGTGTATGCAATCCAAACCCACAGCAAAACAAGGCAACAGAAAGAACATTTAAAAAAAAAAAAAAAAAACATTCATTTGGCTTTGAGTCCTTGGGGTCTTTCTGTCCAGTGCAGTGCAATGGATATCCAGTGGTCTTTCATCCTTACTGAAGAGTCCCAGGACTGCTTTAAGCTTCAGATGCAGCCTGAGGTTTCAGCTGTGCTTTTTCCATGGCAGTGCCGTAGGGAGTTCTCTTAAAGAAACCAAGCTTAAGAAAAAAACACAGCAGAGTTATATGTTTTTGTAATATTCTTTATACATCCTCAGTATTAGAACTACAAGACCAATCAGAAATTCAGCTTTTAGTTGCTAACATTTACATCCTGATGTGCGAAACAACTTTTCTTCAACTGTGAAACAAGAATATGGCACCTCTGATGGCAGACCACCTACTTTTTGATGAACAGAATTACTGGGACTTATCATAGTAAAATAGCACTTAATATTTGGTTGCATATCCTTTGCTTCCAATAACTGCATCAAGCTGGCAAGCTTTGTTATGCTTTTCCAGTCTTGTACCTGGCTTCTCCCATCAGTCTCCTCATCAGGAGGTGAAATGCATGTTCTTTCTCAACACCATTACTATGGCAGAAATTAATCTTGTTTCCAAAACTTTTGTGGATCATCTCTGCATTTCTTTGCATATTCCAATCTGGTCTTCGAATTCTGCTGTTGTGTGGTTTGCATCTTGTGGTTCTGTGGCTCTTCTGTTTCTGTTCTTGAAGTATTCCATAAACAGTGGATTATGATAACTTCATCCCACCCAGTGGAGGTTGCTGATGGGGACGTTTTTTTTTTTTTCTTGGTTTTTCTTCACAGCTCTTACAATATTTATCATCTGCTGCTGATTTGTTTGACTGGCCTGTTTGACATCTGGTGGTTTCTTTCCCTTTCGGGATATTCCAAATTGTTTTATTGGAAGATGACCAATTCTTGTTTCATAGCTCAGATTCTCCCTCTTTTCTCCTACAGACATATTTTTGGGCTTCATGTTGGTTTATCCTTTTTTCACAACAAAAACAGCCAAACCCCAGGTAAAACCTAGGGAACTGTGTGTGGAAACACGTTGTTGATAATAGAGGTCAGTCAAAAATAACCAGTTTGAGTTCAAGCTGCCAGGAAAATTACAATTGTACATGTACAAAGCATAGAGCCTTGTGATGGACAGACTAAAAAAAAACCCCAACAGGCTCCACTCCTATCAGTCCAAGATTATTGTTTTTGGCTATCATGGGCACAGACTACCCAAACTGGCAGTAATGTAGCCCGATGTGGTCTTCTGCTGTTGTAGCTCATCCACCTGAAGGTTTGATGTGTTGCATTCTCTGAGATGCTCTTCTGCTCACTGTGGTTTTAAAGAGTGCATATTTGGGTTACTATAGACTTCCTGTCAGCTCAAACCAGTCTTGTCATTCTCCTCTGATCTCTCTCATCAACAGTGAGTATCAGCCTGCAGACCCTCCACTCACAGGATGTTTTTAGTTTTACAATTCTATGTAATGGAATGGGTAAGGTCAGAGATCAGATGCTCCTCATTATGATGATTTATGTGAACATTCTTAACAACTCTTAACATCTGTCCGCATGATTTTTGCATTGTACTGCTGCTACATGATAGGCTGATTAAATAATTGTGTAAATGTGCAGGTGTACAGGTGTTCCTAATAAAGTAGACAGTGAGCGTATATTTTCTATCCGACTTCCATCCGTAACAACATAACCATTATGACACAGATATTTAAAAAAAAAGAAATTAAAAAAAAAAAGAAAGAAGCTTCACTATTTGTTATACTCACTTTATACAGAACATAGATAAGCAGAGCCAGCAACAAAAGACCAGCCAATATTGCCAAAATTATGATCCACAAAGGAACATCATGAGGACTGTCTGGTTTATTCCACACCACAGGTGTTGTCATCTGAAAGAATACATCACTCATGTAAAATACCCTTAAACCTTAATATAATTATTTACATTTATTATTGAAATAATAAAGATGCATAAGTGTATAGTAATTGCATATTTAATTACCATTTTAGAGCCACTTGGAATCTCCTTGGGCAAAATAGCATAGGGCATCTTTTCCACCTTGTAACTAGCTACACACTCCAGAATAAAATTCTTATACTTTTTCTGCAAGCACATACAAAACCATATTAAAAATATGCATATATAATCAGTTGTTTTCCATATATTGCATAAAATGTAATACTACAAAAAAAGTTCACAATTTGTGTAATAGACAGCAGGTGGCAGCATTCATTCAATTTAGCTGTTCTTAATGAACTCCTGCAACATTCCAATCATATGAGAACTTGGGGTTTGCAGATAATGAATTTTCAGTGTGTGTGTTAAGCTATGCAGAGCATGTAAGGCCTTTCTCAACAGAGTTCCTATTTAGAGGTAACAGCTGACCTTCTCAAGAACACATGCACACAATAACAAGTTAATGCTACTGTGACTGGATAGTGGTGTGATATTTCCCCATACTTGCCAAATGACTACATTCCACCAATGGAAAATTACAGATCATGATTAACTCTAACATTTAGTTGATGGAATAATGAGGCTGATGTTATGTTGTCAACTGTTTTAAAAAACATTTGATCTGTAGTTACAGAGCCTGAATTATAGGAATGAAAGATAAGGGGATTTGTACAGCAATATTTGCAGTAATGTGAACACAATTTTTTGCATGTCCTTACTGAAACTTACCGTGTTGAAAGTCTCACCCCAGATGCGTGAACGCACCTGGAGTATGGCACTGGTACCTTTCTCCAGTACACCCACATTACACTGCAGGTTCCAGCACTCAACATTGGAACAAGACTGAAACATAGTCAAGACAGACAACACAGAGGGATAGAAAGTTGACCTTAAATCATAAGATTTTTCTGGGATAGTTTGCTTTTTACAGATTTATATACGTTTTCATCAAATAATCATAAAATGTGAACAAGCATATAAAATTGATGCTTATTACACAAAGATAATGCTTCATTCCAGTGAACTAAATTCATTAAAAACTATTAAATAAAATAATAAATAGGTCAAGAAATAGTTAGCTGGAAAGTTAGTGAGATAGTCATGACATAGAATTACAGGTCAAGAGATTTCACAAAAGCCCTTGTTAGGCTTTTTTAAATTCGAGCCAAATCAAGAACCTATCTGTGAAATCTGTTTCCCTGGTTCACTATGCTAGATCCCCATAATGTAAATTTGTTCAAAGTTGACTTGAGAAGAGGAAGATATTAGTACAGTTGTATTTGGATGGCTGTGAAGAGTCAGTGGTCATAGACATAGTCAAGGAGAGTCAATAAGAGATTGCAGAAGGACAGGAGGAAAATGCTAGGCTATTATAATACACAATCTTAATGACTTTCTTTTGTCCATCTTTAACTAAGAGGCACAGAGTTGAATATAGCTAGAAAAAGGGGACAGGTTAACCAATTAGTAGGAAAATAATAACAAATGTCAAAAATGTATATGGCAAAAGAGATGATAGTAGTCAAATTTAATACCAACAGTGGCTACTTAAATAGTGGCATACACACACACCATTTAAACTTGCCGGTCAACCTGAGACAATCTTTAACCTCTGACTCTCTTCATTCTTCATTACATGACTTAATAGTCTGGTCTTATGAGTTCTAAAAGAGGCAGGCCCTTATCTAGAGGGTAGTGTATTTGGACAGTTCACTCAGAATTAGTTTAATGAATATTACTATCTACAGATATTTTAGTATAAGAATAATTAAAGTTTGTAAAATGAGAATTCTAAAAATTCTTATATGCTATCAAGTAATTATTAAACCTGCATTTACTCCCTCTGCCAATTCTTCATCTTTTTTACTGCGCAGGATTTCTGTGCTCTCACCAGGTTTGTCATGTCAGCCAGCTCTCCCTTGTGTGCGTCACGCTTCTCAATGGGGTGGTTCAATAAAGGAGGCTGCTCTGTGGACTGCTGAAGCTGGAGAGAGAGAAAGAAACATTGAGCGGAAATTTGACGCCCATTTGCGTAATCCAGATGCTGAGCTCACTGTTGAATCTGAACCACCCACTGACTCATGGACACCACTCAGAATTTCACATGTGGCATTACCAAACTTATCCAAACCTCTGTCCTTTTTTATTTTTTAACTGGGAAACATTATGCACTCCTCACAACCACACTAGCTCACAAATATACTAAGCTCAAGACTAAAACTACAACACAGATTAATTTCATTACATGAAAGAAGGCTTGTTTCCAGATGGCTTGCTAGCGACCTGATGACTGTGGAGTATACAAGTGCATCCAATCAAAGAGAAGCCTGTGATAAACACCAAACTCAAGAGGTTTGTGACTGAGGGACTGAGACTGATAAATGAAGAATGTATGACCAAGCTAGCAGGCAATGGGCTAAGTTATAGTACTGAAGATTCCAGAGATGATTAAAGTCAAACTTCTTGTCCTTGAGTGGGTCTGTGGCTGTAAGAAGGTGGAGTAGTACATGTGTGCCTTGTGGGAGAGTGTATCTGGAAGAGAGCGCTGTGTTCCTTTGCACCATATGAATGATGTGTTCCTTTGCACCATAAGGTGGTGTGTGTGGGTGTGTGTAACTGTGAACTATCATGAAGAAACAGAAGTGGTGATGTATAATGATTTTCTGTCTAAACTGAGTGGGTTATGTGTGTGTGTGTGTGTGTGTGTGTGTGTGTGTGTGCATTCTGCTGATACAGCATGCGGGTGTTCGCTGTCCGAGATTGGTTGGATCTGTAGGTGTCAAACAAGTTTTAATTAATTCATTTACTACCAAGCTATACCTCCATATAGACGGTCTGTATATTGCAACATGTCGGCTCTGTACTTAGCTAACACTCTCTGTGTTTCTGTAATGTAGTAATTTTGTAATTCTGTAATTTCCATGAATGTAAGCAAGAAACTCAATTCTCCAAAAATACAATGCATCAGCATAGCCCAGTCATTACTATCGGTGATTTGAAGAATAAGAAGAGTAGGAAGAAGAAGAAGAAGAAGAAGAAGAATTCTCAAAATTCCTTACCTTTATGTTCATGGGGTTCACAATATTGTGTGTTGTGCAGTTTACAGGCCCCTTAGTGATAATTTCCAAAGGGTACATAAACCTCTGGACATGCAGCTTCATGGGACATTTCAGTTGAAGTAGTGTGTGACTAATACGGCTTGGACCATTATTCACCAACTGGAAAGGGAAAATTAAAGAAAGAAAGTGAAAAATTGAAATAAATTATCTTTTGTAATATTTGAGCACAATATTCCACGTCTATCGCTACATAAAACAAAAGGATGATGTATTAATGTGTGTAGTTAAGTACAATAAATTCTTGGGATTTTTTGAGCGTCTGTCATTTCCTTGAATTAACTCTCCAGCTATGCATAATGACTGGCTTCCTTGGTTTTAGACAAAGCAAGAGTCCTTACCTCATAGATGTGCTCCACAGGAGGACCAATTTCTTGCTCAACTGCAACATTCTTGGTCACCTTCCAGTTTGGAGGTGGGAAGAAAACCTTATCTGGTCGGGACACACTTTAAGAGCAAGAGAAAGCGAGTGAGCCAGTGTGTGGTAACAGAAACAACTTTACAATGAAAGTTCCAGTCTAAAAGGCCCTGATACTGAACTTACCCCTGCAAAATGACATCAGCCTTGACCACCACCTCTAGCCTATAGGGTACAACCTCACTCTGAGAGTTATTCTCATTTTTACTATAGAAAGAGAGAGAATAAGAGGGGTAAATAAGAGTGTATTTAAATATGTCCACATGGGTCACTCAGCATAGGTTTACAACATGCTTGCAGTATAAGCATTAAGATTAAGAGGTGTCTGTGTGTGTGTTTCCCTGCTACCATACCTGCGAACCTGCAGGTCAAACTGTACCACCTTCTGTGAATCCTGCAGCCGAGGCACTGTGAAACGCAGACCTGCCCACAACTACATGGAAAAGAGTGATAAAGTTAGTGATAAGTAACAGTGATAAGTTTTCCATTCCACTATAGGTATTAAAACATCTACAGAACCTGACCTACACACAACCTGCACTACTACGTGAACTCTGCACAACTTCTAAGTGTCTATGCAATATCTTCTTGTGCATCCTTCTTGTATACAGTATCTCACAGAAGTGAGTACACCCCTCACATTTTTGTAAATTGTTTATTCTCTTTTCATCTTTTCATGTGAGAACACTGAGAAAATGACACTTTGCTACAATGTAAAGTAGTGAGTGTATAGCTTGTATAACAGTGTAAATTTGCTGTCCCCTCAAAATAACTCAACACACAGCCATTAATGTATAAACCACTGGCAACAAAAGCAAGTACACCTCTAAGTAAAAATGTCCAAATTGGGTCCAATTAGCCATTTTCCCTCCCCGGTGTCATGTGACGCATTGGTGTTACAAGGTCTCAGGTGTGAATGGGGAGCAGGTGTGTTAAATTTGGTGTTAATCACTCTCACTCTCTCATACTGGTCACTGGAAGTTCAACATGGCACCTCATAGCAAAGAACTCTCAGAGGATCTGAAAAAAAGAATTGTTGCTCTACATAAAGATGGCCTAGGCTATAATAAGAAGATTGCCAAGACCCTGAAACTGAGCTGCAGCATGGTGGCCAAGACCATACAGCAGTTTAACAGGACAGGTTCCACTCAGAACAGGCCTCGCCATGGTCGACCAAAGCAGTTGAGTGCACATGCTCAGCGTCATATCCAGAGGTTGGCTTTGGGAAATAGACGTAGTTCACGCTCTGGTGAACTCCATGCCCAAGAGGGTTACGGCAGTGCTGGAAAATAATGGTGGCCACACAAAATATTGACACTTTGGGCCCAATTTGGACAATTTTCACTTCTGGGTGTACTTACTTTTGTTCCCAGCGGTTTGAACATTAATGGCTGTGTGTTGAGTTATTTTGAGGGGACAGCAAATTTACACTGTTATACAAGCTGTTAAACTAACTACTTTACATTGTAGCAAAGTGTCATTTCTTCAGTGTTCTCACATGAAAAGATATAATAAACAATTTACAAAAATGTGAGGGGTGTACTCACTTCTGTGAGATACTGTATGTGGGTGTGTGTGTATAGCTGCCCTAGTCAATGATTCAGCAGGGGAACTTCAGACCACAAGTGAATAATTATTTCCTTTTTCTGATGGGAACATTTAATCACAGAGCAAGAGGACATACTCACACACAACATATATCTAAACAGATAGAAAGATGTCTGTGTGTGTGTGTGTGTGTGTGTGTGTGTGTGTGTGTGTGTGTGTGTAAGCAATGTAAAACTTACATTGGTGCCAGACTTCATGGGGTTTCCTAGGTCACAGATGAGGTAGCGCGTCTGGTTCTCTGTCTCATAGCTGCATGTCAGCTGAGTCAGATTCTAGACAAGGACAAATAACAACTGAAGAGAAACCAGGACTAATTATGAAGTGCTACTTTTCCTTCAAATATTAGACTTTATCAAATGGGAAAAGCTTTCTGCACAAGGACTTTCCAATGCTGGAACAGGTTTTGGCTAGGCCACTTTCACTTCAGTTCAGGTGAAGAGAAACCATAATAGATATGACAGAGATACAGAGACATCCTATACAACTGTGTGCATCAAGCATTGTGGCAAGAGATTGAGGAAGGCCCATATATTGGTGTGATGGGGTCATGTGTCCACAAACATTTGGCCATGCAGTATATCACAACTATATATATATATATATATATATATATATATATATATATATATATATATATATATATATATATATATATATATATATATATATATATATATATATATATATATATATATATATGTGTGTGTGTGTGTGTGTGTATGTATGTATGTATGTATGTGAGTGAGTGAGTGAATGAGTGAGTGCATATTTAGTATATAAAAGTTACCTCATAATTGCGGGCAATTCCACTGTAGTCCGCCTCCGAAGGAAGCACTACATACAGCTCAGCTTCATAGGCGCCACCCCCATCATTGCGCGCATTAAAAGTCAGGGTTAGTGCATTATCATCCCCCATGTACACTTCTTTCCTGTCACTACAGAAAAAAAAGAAAACAAAATGTGAAAGACCTACTGCAGTAATCCCTACACGGAAAACCAAAACTAAAACAAACCAAAACAAGAAAAAGTTGAACTGTTGACTTGATTGGTATGCAACGGTCAGCTAAGGATCAGAAAAAAAAATCTATCAAAATTAAATTATCCAAAAACACAATTGTTGAGTCAGACAGCAGCTAATGATTCCAGAATGTTGAAGTCCTGAATTCTACTCAAACCCAGCTTCACGGAAGTCCTTCTTGCATAAGGGGAAAAATATTTTTATATGTAGCAATAAAATCATACAAGCATCAGAACATAGGCTTTGTTGCAAAACACCGCCTCCTCATTATATCCAAGTACCCTCCTTTTTTCCTGTCACTGCCCCCTCCCCTACTTTTTCTCCACAGCACTAAACACAACTGAGAAATTCCATACAAGGGCCACACAGACGCTTTCAATTACTACTTGGCCTTATAAAGCTGTGCTGAAGCAAAATTCGAATACATGTGACGAACTATAAGCTGCGAGAGCTACCTTTGAGACTATACATGGCAGGTAAGTTTCATGCTCGGCGGCAAAAGATTTAACATTGATACCAATAAATAAATTTACATATATCACAGCGGCCTATTCAGCTAATGTAGCCTTTTTAAGATAATGACAGGAAATAACTTGCAAATAGAGGCACATGGAAACAATTTCATATAAAGAGAGTAGATAAACTTCCTGAATATCCTAAATCTGGTGCTGGGAGCCAGAACTGTTGTAGGTTAAATTGCTTAGCAAAGACAACAGACATGACAAAACGTTGCCTTTGTTCTGATGATGAAACCCCCTACACCCATTGTCTCCTCTTCCAAAATTAAAATAATTCAATATAAGTTGAGTAGCTCTACTCACAGCTCAAGTTTCCTGCTTTAGGAATGTCACCTGTATAAATTTAAGCAATATCATACAAAACTATGTGCATCCTCATAGAATTAGCTGATCAGGAATAGCAGTCAAACAAATAACCATGAATAACTCCGTAAATTAAAGGACTTGTTTACACAAAAGTAAATATCATTGTTTTTGTAGAATTAAGCCATATATTTACAAAATCAAAATAGAACCACCATACAGAAGCAGAGGGGCACAAAGCCAGCTGTGAATTTTCCAGACCCAACTTTCATCTTATTTTCCACAAGCCAGTGGCAGCCAATATCAGAATGTGAAGCACAGCTCTCCTTCCTGTTTTCACAATGAACACTGTGTGTGTGTGTGTGTGTGTGTGTGTGTGTGTGTGTGTGTGTGTGTGTGTGTGTGTGTGTGTGTGTGTGTCCTCACTAGAGTCACATGAGAACAGGAACATTTTTACTATTAACGATTAACCAATTCTCTGCAATTCATCAAATGTATTTAAAAACAGAAATATTTTGGATTTTCTTATTTGCATGCTTATTAGGGTATGGTTCTCAATATGTTTTCCAGGGACTGCTGACAACTGTTTACCAACTACATAAACACAAGGCCTAAATCATGCTAAGCATTCAACAGTGCATGCAGATTGTGCTTCCTTTGCTAAATGACTTACCCCTTTACAGAAAGTTTCAGGTCAGGGACACAGATGTTGTCTTCTCCACAGTCCAGTAAAATCTGGGCCTGGAAAATCAAGAAGCAACAAAATGTTTATACAAATTCTGAGGCAGTACTGTCTATGAGGAGTAAAAAAAAAAGTCCTTAATGAGAACTTAATTACCTTTAAACTGGTAATAAGCTATCTGTCCTGAGCTAAATAAAGCAACACCACCATAGCATAATAACGTGTGATTATTCAAATCGAAGTCATACTGATCAAACTGATCTGCTATAATATCAATAACAGTCGTTAGTCGAGGAGCTAAGAGAGATTAAATAATCAGAAGAATAAATAGTTTAATAATTTAATGATTCTTTTTTTCCTCTACTTTGTTTCTCTATTTTTGCAAAGCTGCTTTGAGACAATGTCCATTGTAAATAGCGCTATACAAATAAATTGAATTGAATTGAATTAAATATATGCAAAAATCATGTAAGCATCTGGCTTGTGTTTAGTAATAATAACAGAAATCAGAAGGGTTGAAGGCTTGAGAGGAGAAATACATTAGTGCATATAAGG
This sequence comes from Hemibagrus guttatus, assembly GCA_033459395.1. Classification (NCBI taxonomy): domain Eukaryota; kingdom Metazoa; phylum Chordata; class Actinopteri; order Siluriformes; family Bagridae; genus Hemibagrus; species Hemibagrus guttatus. The sequence continues at coordinate 6,273,716 of JAUCMX010000017.1, read as the reverse complement.
GACACATGTATGCGTGCCTAGTGATTAATTTGATGGGCAATCACTTGCAGGACCATCTTGAGAATCACCATTATACAAGCGCCACAATACCTGAGAGCCACATGCAGCCACAAAATAACACACACCACAGAGGACACATACACATGCTAACTTTGCCTTATTCATAGGCAGGAAGGGGAGTGGGGGAGGATAAAGAAACTTTTGTATCAACTCTACACGTGTAAAGAGAGAGAGCCCTATGATAGCTAATTGGTTCAGCATGATGCTGCAAGTGCTGCGTGAATGTGGATGACGATATGGATAAGAAATAGAAGTGGGAGATTAGAAAGTGTGCAGCACCCTCCCTGTAATCAGACCTCACTGCGCTCTAATTAAAGCCATGGAGGGAGGCTGCCCAACTCACTAAAGCTGTATGTTGGCCTGAGATCAACCTCTCAAGGAAAGGAAAAAGGAAAATGTTTTGATGTTAATCCAGCCACTAAATCATGACTGTAATGATATACTAAAATCAAAGGCAAAAACATTATAGATATACATCAACAAACAGCTGATCAAGATCCAATAGAAACAAATTATGCAACACAATCAACACAAAACTTTTGGGATGTAGGAGTATCATTTACACCAAATAGTAGTCAATAACAGGAAGAAATCGCATGCAAGTACAGCAAATGGAAATAGTTTTTGGTTTACTAAGTAGAAGTAATAAGGTGGAAACAGATATAAACATTAAGCAGGAGCAAATGCAAAGTCACAGTTTACACTGAGAATGAAAATAAAACTACTCTCTGCTATAATATTTCAATATATTCGCACAAAGGGATAACCAAGAACATGGGATGGATAGGATTACTAGGACAATTAATTCGATTTTTAAGGTCATCATGTCTGTAGTGGAATACTTTATGGGCTCTGGGGATTGTCTGTGTAGAGAGCTAAGTTTCATAAATTTATTACTCCACTATGGTCCATGTGGAGCAAATTATCAGGAAAAGAAAGTTTATTGAGAAGCACCCCCCTTATAGAACATGGTAGAATGCACAAAAATATATAGCTATATATTTCACATACACATAGGTCCTAGTAAAGTCACTCTTGTCCTCTTAGCATTGCTTTAATTCTCTTTCACTTTAACTTTAACTTCCCATAGGGAACACAACAACTTGAAAAAGTAGATTTATATTTTTTCGACTCAAACAATATTTGGCATGAGAACAACTGAAGATAATGCCTTTAAATATCCGGTTTATTGGCAAGTATTAATTGCACACAACACAGTTCACTTTTAATGAAAATGTTTTGTTTCAGCAAGGAAAAAAGCAATAAGCAAAATATGCTATTGAAACTTTAGGCATGTTCCTTTGACTGGTGTCCAGGTGGTGTACAAGATATCTGACAGCTTAAGCTTACAATGATTGTTTTGCCTATATAGGAAAACTGGGGCAAATACAAAATCCAACCAGATGACAAATGGGCTGTGAAAGGATACACCCAAAAAACTATGACTAATGGACCAGTCCACATTAGTCCCACAAACTACTCCTGCTGGAATAATGAAAGTCTCTCCCTGGTGTATATGCATTGCATTTTCTTTCCAGATCTTTTGGAGTACTTCCCAGATGCATGTTTTGAAAATGCGGATGGGACGAAAACTGGAGTATAAGAGTGGAAGAGGGGGAACTGGGCATACCCAAAAGCCTGATCTGCCATCTCACTGAATGTAGACCATATATTTAAACTGATAAGAAAAACTGCAGTGATGGTACTAGATTATTTTTGCTGGGAATACTTAAAAGCATTGCTTTTCGCTTCCAGTAGCATCACAACACCTTCTGTGGCAACATTAGCTGTAAATTCTCTATAAAACATTAATGGCATAATCATTTCAAACAAATGCAAACATGCCTTCCTCAAAACATACACAAAACAAATGTTTATACCTTCTGCTCAATTAGCTCGGTGGTCTGGTAGTTAAGAATTGGCCAGAGGCCATGTTTGTCTGCAGGAGCCTGTGCATCCAAACTGAAGTTGAGCACGATAAAGATGGAGGAAAGCTTATCCCGAAATTCCTTTTCATCCTGAGCCAGAAGAGAGGAGAACAAACCAAGTTAGGTTTAGATATTATCTCAAAAATGAGAACCAATCTAAAAAAATATTGCAGTTCATTTCTGAAAATTAGCCAGGTTATATATGATGAGCTAGGGGCTTCACTTCACTTTAACTATAAATTACTGACAGATTTATATTGATGTTTTAACTCACCCTCAGGTAGATTTTGGTCTCACTGCAGACCTTGCCTTCATTTGGCACTTTAAGTTTGGTCTGCAGGCTGGCCTGCTGAGTGTTCAAAAACAAAGCCCTACGGACAGCTCCCTTCTGTTTCATCTTGTCCAGCTGCACTTCTACATTAAACCCTACAACACACACACACACACACACACACACACACAAATCTAATCTATGGACATTTTCAAAAATAAATTCCATTTGTTACAATGTAATGAACTTCAAAATGGCAAACTGTGCTACACTACATATAGCTGAGGTCCAATTGGGTTCATGAAAGAACGTAGTTCATCACCTAGCTTTTCTGGAAGGTGTTTCCCATTGGCTGTAAGACAGAAGCTCAAGTTGACGCTGCAGGAGGTAAAACAAATGGAGGCATGAGTTGCGTATGTACATGGCAAATACATCCTCAAATACACATGCACTAATGTAGTCACATTTGTACATATACTTTATCATTGTAAAGTCTATTCTTACGATTTTAATGAAAATTTAACATTTCGCAAAAAGAACACTGCTGCTGAGTGATTAAGAAGAAGTGGACCAAGACAATTAGCTTTTAGAAAAGAAAATAATATCTGTAAATATCTAAAATACTGTCATTTCTTGGCCTTCTGGAATTATTTATTGAAGAAAGTACAGTGAATAATTCCAGAAGGCCAAGAGATTACAGTATTTTAGCATAATATTATAAGGACACTATAAGGTAACTTCCACAAGAACTATGACAATGAAAACTGAATAAAAGGAACAGGAAAAAAGTCTGTTGTAAGGGATTATAAGGACATTTGTAGAGCACGAATCTCTGAACAGAGTTAAACTATAGAAAACAGTAAGAAATGCCAGCACAGTCCAGACCTCCATTGAGCTGGGCTACAATAAATAGGAGTGTATTCCCATGTGTACCCCTAAGCATGTGCTTGCTCTGCATCACGTGCGTATGCATGCAGGCTCTTATACGCATGTGCAGCTTGGCGTGCCCCTGATGCTTTCCAGCTGTGTTCCACCACTAAACAATATTTCATTCAAAGTCACCCTTGGCTCTCCTCACTCTCTCCCTCTTTTTCAGTTCCCCACTCCTCCCCCACTACAGCCTCACTATTACCAGGCAACAAGCTGTAATCAAGACATGTGTATACACACTTTTTCCTGTATGAATCAGACAAGGGGAAGGGCAGAAATATGAGCACAGCCCGGAGCAGTTTCCTCTCCCTCAGCAGATGACGGAAAATCAGGATGCACATTTCTAAATACTGACACCAGAAATGGAAAAGGGGGTTTCTTGCATCTCGCCACCTTCCTGTTCATGTGCACTGAGAGACAGTGCTTCAACTTAAATCCATGCTGAATGCTAATGGTCTCAGCTTAACAACCATGACTTTACAACATGTGTCCAACCTCACTTTCAAAGGCGAATTGTTCCTTTAAATGGTGCCCTTAAAACAGTATCATCATGGTTCTCTACAGTGATATTACAGTTCTTTAGCCTGGGTCAATACTGATACTGATGTGCCAGGTTTAATTTCTAGACAAATCAGAAAATACACTTTTAGAAAACTTTATATTATATACAGAGATCCGGCATAACATTATGACCACCTGCATTGTATTGTGTTGGTCCCCCTTTTGCTGCCAAAACAGCCCTGACCCTTTGAGGCATGGACTCCACTAGATCCCTGAAGGTGTTCTGTGGTATCTGGTACCATGATGTTAGCAGCAGATCCTTTAAGTCTTGTAAGTTGAGGCGGGGCCTCCATGGATCACACTTCCTTGTCCAGCACATCCCACAGATGCTCAATTAGATTGAGATCTGTGGAATTTGGAGGCCAAGTCAACACCTCAAACTCGTTGTTGTGCTCATCAAACCATTCCTGAACCATTTCTGCTTTGTGGCATGGCGCATTATCCTGCTGAAAGAGGCCACAGCCGTCAGGGAATACCATTTCCATGAAAGGGTGTACATGGGCTGCAACAATGCTTAGGTAGGTGGTACGTGTCAAAATAACATCCATATGGATGGCAGGACCCAAGGTTTCCCAGCAGAACATTGCCCAGAGGATGACACTGCCCCCTGCCGGCTTGCCTTCTTCCCATAGTGCATCCTGGTGCCATGTGTTCCCCTGGTAAGTGAATGTGTACACGTACATGCATCCGGCCATCCACATGATGTAAAAGAAAACGTGATTCATCAGACCAGGCCACCTTCTTCCATAACTCCATGGTCCAGTTCTGATGCTCACGTGCCCATTGTTGGCGCTTTCAGTGGTGCACAGGGGTCAGCATGGGCACCCTGACTGGTCTGAGGCTATGTAGCCCCATATGCAACAAACTGTGATGCACTGTGTATTCTGACACCTTTCTACCAGCATTAACTTCTTCAGCAATTTAAGCAACAGTAGCTTGTCTGTTGGACCAGGGCCACACGGTCCAGCCTTCACTCCCCACGTGCATCAATGAGCCTTGGCTGCCCATGACCCTGTCGCTGTTTCACCACTGTTCCTTCCTTGGACCACTTTTGATAGACCACTGCAGATCGGGAACACCCCACAAAAGCTACAGTTTTGGAGATGCTCTGATCCAGTCGTCTGGTCATCACAATTTGGCCCTTGTCAAACTTACTCAAATCCTTACGCTTGCCCATTTTTCCTGCTTCTAACATCAACTTTGAGGACAAAATGTTCACTTGCTGCCTAACATATCCCACCCACTAACAGGTGCCATGATGAGGAGATAATCAGTGTTATTCACTTCACCTGTCGAGAGGCATTGGTGGCTCAGTGGTAGGTTAATCGCCTATCATGCGGAAGGCCCAGGTTCGATTCCAGCCAATGCTTCAACCCCAGCCACTGGATGCAGTGCCGGTCCCAAGCCCGGAAAAATGGGAGGGTTGCGTCAGGAAGGGCATCCGGCGTAAAACATTTGCCAAGTTGTTGTGCGGACCAATTGGTCCGCTGTGGTGACCCCGAACAGGGAGCAGCCGAAAGCAACTTCTTATTCACTTCACCTGTCAGTGGTCATAATGTTATGGCTAATCGGTGTATTTTATGTCCATTGCTGAACAAAAAAATATGAAAAGAAAAAAATGGCCTACAAATTTTAAAACCTCAATTTTCAATAAAAATGTTGCAGCAAAACAATGATTTAATGATTGATCTCCTAGCAAAGAACTAAAACTAAAACTTTGCTAGTCAAGTATGCTTCTCTCCCACAGTGTTGTGACAATTTGATCAAGTTGTTGCATAGCTTGAGAGAGACATAAGTCTAATCAATTCAATTTTTTTAATCAGGTACCAGCTGTCAAAATGCCTGTGATCCTCCTACACCAGAGTCAGAATGGAATATTAAAATCTGGCTTGCCTCAAAAGTGAAAAAGATTTTTAAAAATATCTTGTGATTTTAGTAAGTTTCATAGCTAAAATGGAGATCAGATTTGGCCTGACCATGAAGCTTTGAGATGAAGCTGATGAACCAATGCTTAAACCTTCCAAGGAGTACTGTGAAATCAATTATAACCTGCAGAGTTCAACAATATCACCAGCTCTTCCAGGTCACAGCCTTTATGGGAGAGTGGCCAGAAGGAAGCCACTTCTGAGGATAAATGGTATGCCTGGTGTTTAAAAACCAAGTGACAAAATCCAAGAGAAAATTTGTTCTAGACAGCCAGGAACAATAGCACAGTCAAAATATGCATACGTATTAACTATGGGGTAAAATACTTAGCTGTTTAGGGGTTTTTTTTATTTATATTTGCAAATAAGTCTGTGGATTTCAAAATACTATATATATATTTTTTAAGAAATCAAAATAAATTCAAAAAATGTTTTGAAAAAATGTTTTGAAAAAATCCCATTCTTTTATGCTTCATTGCTTCATATGCTGCAACACAGAAAAATATATATAAAGAAAAATAATTGGACCTTCAAGGCCAAGCAACTCAGAATAGAACATGACACCATTGGTGGCAACCCCTGACCCCACACCCCCACATATACCTTATTTCCTAAGGTAAATTAAAGTGAATAACAATGTTTGGTTGCTCACCTCTTGCTTACATAGAACGCAGCACAGAAACATCTTTGCACAGCAAGACAATGACTCAAAACACACTGCCACACAACATAAGAAGTAAAACGGTGGAATGTTTTAGACTGGACAATTCAATCACCAGTCCCAGGAGTACTAAAAAATGAGTACTAAAAGGAGAAAACCCCCAAAACAAACAACAACTGAAATGTGTTATTTACTTTAAAACTCTGATTCATTACTTGTGCTCGGCTAAAACACCCAGAAGTCTGCCACAAAAGATGCCATGCTCCAAGTTGTTTAACCCATCTATTATGTAAATATCATAAAATGAATGCTGAAATTCCAATTTAGCATTTCACAGAGCATAGCAAAAGCCATTCTAATCCTTTTGCCATACACATATGGTAACAAAATGTTACATTAAAAAAGTAACACATACCAAGAAACATGTATGGTTTGGTTTCCACTGCTGATGGTGCAGGTCTTCTCCTCAGGATTAATCATTATTGGGTACACAACCAAGGTGGCACTCGCATTAACAATTGGCCGAGATCTGCAGAATGTAATACAGCATTATATTTCTCTATAATATTCACAGACTTTAACATGACTGCACAAAACATGGTAAATGGCTCACCTGTAAAGAACTGCCTTGTCAGCTCCAAAAGCTCCAACGATGAGATCTATTTAAAACAAAGGTGGGAAAAAAAAGACAAGATTCCAGTATGTATTTGTGTCTTTTGGATTTATTTAACTATAAAACAAAGGTGAAACGTGGTGATTAATCCAGTTTTTTCACCTGGGTAGCCATTGTGATCCAAGTCTTTTCCTCCTTTCATGGTATATCCAAAACTTGCAGGAAGAACGGGGGGGACGGCTGATGACCACTGACCAGCAATCACTTGAGAGGGCTTCTCCCGGAGTCCCTTAGCATAACCATTATAGATGAAGACCAATCCTTGTTCATCTTTCCCACCAAATGGACTACTGATAGCAATGTCTGATGGATCAGAGGTAGAGAACATATTACAAATTAAATGTAGGAATGTTAAAAAAAAGTTCCATATTCATAAGAAAAATGAGACTTACTGTACATGAACAGAGAGGAGTAAGTATCAAAGCTCTGGTACTCACCATTAAAGCCGTCTTGGTTGAGATCTCCCAGCGGTGTGATCGAGCTGCCAAACCGACTGAAGATTTGCGTGCCAGTGAGGTGAGGGTGATGTGGTGCAAGCTCAAGAGGACCCATCTGTAGATACACATAAACTCGCCCTAATTCCTCCAACCTCCCATCTGAGTCACGCACCATGAACATGGGAGCACCAACTAACAAGTCTGTAAGTCTGTATGTGGAAAGATAAAATAGAAATAAAGAGCAATCAATACTCAATATACCTACAGTATAAGGCAAATACGTGCAACCACTATGGCATATATAGCGTTAAAATCACTAACCCATCATTGTTGATGTCTGTAGCAGCCACAGCATAACCAAAGTAGGACCCCATCTGTAGTAGATTTTAGGGCATTACTCGTTAACACAACTCAAAATTGTTTATCAAGCACATTCAAATTCAGAATTTAAAAAGTCTACTTTTCTTAAAATGACAAAAGGAAACTAACACAAACAGTCATGTCATTAAAACTGCTGACAGGTGAAGTGAATAACACTTTCATTACAATGGCAGCTGTCAAGGGGTGCCAAATATTAGGGAGCAAGTGAACAAGCAGCTCTCAAAATGCTGCCAGTAAACCCGATTGTCCTTCCTTGGACCACTTTTGGTTGGTAATAGCAACTGCATACAAGGAACACACCACAAGACCTGCCATTTTGAAGATGCTGAGCCATCATCTAAGCCATCACAATTTGGCCCTTATAAAAGTCATCCAGTTCATTACGCTTGCTCATTTTTAACTTTAAATAAACATAGCTTTGCAAGTGTACCTCTGAAGTGCGAACTCTGAGCTTGGAATGACATCATTTCTGACTTGTGTGTGTGCGAGGTGCAATCAAATTAAGCATTATAATCATGTAAAATTATCTTTAAACTCCACAGTAAGTAATGTTTAGTGCCAACCACTGAGTGCTACAGCTCTACAAAGCAAATTTTTAGAACAAATTTTTTTATTTAAAATCACCAGTGTGCTGAAGTCTGAGACCTCAGCTTATTTGCCAAGCAGAAAGAGCCAGACTACAATTTGTGTCAGTTCTACAAACATATGACCAAGTCCTACCTGTTCACCAATAAAGGTTTTCATGGTTTCCAAAGAGCCATTAAGAATCGACACCTGAGGAGAATACAACATTTTAAATAATTTCATTTTAGTAAGAAATGCACTGTTTAATACAACCAACAATAAAAACTTTAAACAGTTTTTTTTTTAACTACACATACTTAATTTTACCCAACACACACATAATGGGGGGGTGTGGGGAACATGCCATCTTAAAGAACTCTTTACATGTTACCTGACCATGCAGAAGTACACCTCTGGGAACTCCTGTCACAAAGTCTGAGACACAGAAAGTAGATGGAACAGGACAAGGAAAATAGAATTATAAATACAAAATGAGAGAGAAAATTTCATAATTTTTTAAGCCAAACTTCAATTATGTTACAAATGTGAGGTTTTTTTTTTGTTTTGGTTGTTGGTAACTTTGAGCCTGTGCTACCTTTCTTTCTCCCTTACTGTGATAAATTGATGGTGAAATTATGACCAGCCATCTTTCTTTCTTTGTTTTTAATTTAGTTCACAGCTCTTCATATTGCATTCATGACACAAGCATGCCAAAAGATTTTAATCTAGCTAAATGCAGAGTTCAACTCAAGTGCATACTTTTTAAAAACAATCCCAGATAAGTCACCTTTGATCTAATTTACACAATTTCTGGGTTTCTGAGATTTTAATTTCTGGGTTTTGTATTTAGGTTCCTGAATTTTTTTTTAAATCTTGTTTAATGAGTGGTGCTGCAGAAAAGAGTTCATGCTATCTTCTGGGGATCGTGAGTTTGAATCCCAATGATACCAAGGCCAACCGTGGCTAGGAATCAAAAGAAAAGCAAACTTCACCATGCCCTCCCCACCAATCACAGAGACAGTAACCAAATCAAAAGCCTCTGTGAGTTCATGTATTTAGTATATGACAGGCAGCGCTTTCCTCAAAGTGTGTTTGAAATGATTTTCTTTGGCTGGCCCTCCCTCACCAGTTTATTATCAGCCATATGACAGTTGAGACCTGACCAGTGGGTGAGAGAAAACTGATTTTGGGAACGGAATCAGCAATAAAACCGTATCATTTACAATGCTAAAATGTAAATGTATTAAATATCCATAAAAATCTTCATACTAAATTCATATTCAAATATGTATGTCAAACCCTATCACCTAGAATGAAATTTGCCATGCTGCCACAAAAAAATGCTTTTGCTGTATTTTAATAGGATTTGATAAAGTTTGTTTTCAAATCTTGTATTGGTTCACTTGACTTTATTTGAAAGTGAGCAATGCTGTTGAGTGAAAGTTTGCTAATCAGTATTTATATTCAGGCTTACGGTTTTGGCAAATTTGTTTTGGGGTGCAATAGAAAATTTGTAAGTTGTGCTCAATCATTTTGGCATTATCTTTTTTTGGCAATATTTTACTGAACAAGTCTATAAATAGTCACCACCTCCATGATAACCTCCAGAGAGCTACTTCTACTTTTCTAGTTGGCAATATGTGATGAAAACAAACATGTATTTGGCAATGAAGAGTCACATTAGAAAACTGGCTGGTGGGTACGTTCCTTACCTTCATCATCATCGCCGTTAAATTCTCCTACTGCAACAGAGTAACCTAAAAGTCACATCACATAATAAGCGTTATAGTTCAGGCAGACCAAACAGAAGTAGATCAAGTTGTCCAGTGATCAATCTGTTTTACTACATTAACAAACATATACAACATATTTTGTTTGAGACATTTAAAGAGAGTATGAAAATCTTTACCCATGTAGCTATCATCAAAGTTGATCTCTTTTTTCTGTTTGGTCTGAATCTGGCCTGCCACTGATGTTAGAAAATAGCCTGGGTAGTAGGCCTTGATGATTTCCTCCTTCACAGCAGAGATAAGTTGTCCTGAGAAGGAACCAGACTTTCACATTAAATTCTGTTGCATTTTACAGAAAACCAGCAGTTTGGTGACATGGTCACTATGGATCTCTGTATCTGATAGTTTTACCTTGCCAAAAATAGCTGCCAGGTCCTCCAAGCACTACCTTCCCATCCTGTAGTTCAACAATAAGGTAAAAATAATTTAACAAAGATGTTTTGAATATGCAAACAGTTAAACTGATTCAAACAACTGACCTTGGTGAAGTCAGCACTAAATCCACCTTGACAATAACCTTGGCCTTTCATTCCATGGAATTCTGAAAAACAATAATTATTTGAGTTTTAAACTAAGATTAAACTAAGAGTTGTTGAATTCTCAAATCTGACCAGTCAGAAGCTGTGGATTAATTTTATATATTAGCACAGCTCGCACTGCAGTTCTGGCTATAGAGTGAATGATAGCTTGATATGAATGGACTAATTCTAATATATTATTGTTTCTACAGTTTCAGCTCAAACACAGGGAATTGAACCATGGTTGTTCCACATAATTCAAGATGATTAATAATAAAGAGATTTATAAAAAAAAAAATAATAATAAAAAAAAAACGTTTTTAAACAAGGATAACATATACTTGGTACTGTGGTGAAGTTTTTTAGTAGCTTTTATGTATTTACAAAAAGTCTCGGATGTCAATGTTTTGTAACATCTGTTTAAAATTTCTAAGCAGATTTTCTGAAAATCTTCAGAACATAAGCGTTTATGCTTTTTTTGCATTTTAATGACAAAAAAGCTGTACTTTTTTTTGTCTTAACCTCAAGAGAAAGAAACACCATTGAGATGCCACTGATAGTTTATTGTTATGCAAGTAATGCAAGTAATAACAGGAACTAGCCTGTCACACAGACACTCTACAACAAGCCACAACAATACAAACAACCACCAAACAAAAAAAGAATCTCATACTATAAATGCAGTACTATTTAGATGTAGTGAGTGATATACCTGTGCGACAGGGAGCATATTCCACAAATTTGGTGAAGTTTTCAGTGGACAGGTAGCAGGAGCCAGTGACATCTGTCTCAGGTGGGTCCTGTTTGGTTTTCCAGGAGTAAAGAGGGGCACAAGCCTAAGGGGTCAGTTACAAGAATGGAGGATAGAGGTGAGTTACGTAAACACACAAACACACACACAGCTGAGCCCAGGAAAGATCTGGAAAAAGGTCAATGCTACATATGGTGTGAAATAACTAAGTCTTTCAAGGTCAACCATTATTCACGACACTCCAGACCACAAGATTTATTACCATAATAAATGTAACCATATAATTACCATAATAAAGGTACTGTGTACACACACACACACACACACACACACACCTTGCTTTGTTCTAATACTAATCTTAGATCAGAGCATATCTTAAAATAGAGCACATGATAGAAGAATAGAGGAAACAGACTGAAAGTTTTAATACACTATATTCAAGTGATGAAAATGCATGTTATAAACAGAATCATTTCATTATTAGGTGAATTGTTTTATTAAAACTAAGGAATGGAAAAAAGATTCAAAATTCTAAAGCAATTTCTTACCAAGACAGAGTCTTCATGTGTACGAACAGTTGCTCCAAACCATTGGTGGGACTTGAATTCTCGCGTTTCAACATTATTGATGTTCAAATTAGGATCTTCTGCAAAGGTTGTAAGGGAGAAAAGGGCTCAGTGTGAATCTCTGCCTCACATTTGATATACATATATACTTAGGTCTAGTGTAGTTCCACATTTGCCTGGTGGATGATCACATGACATTATACTACCAAAAGTAGACTGAGGAAGAACAGGAAGACTGACAAACATTTTTTTGTTTAAGGAAAAGTTGCACTGAAAAGCTGCATTGTCTAGCCAAAGATCATGACCTTAAATGAGATGATTATAATAATTATCCTGACCACAGTGTGAGAATTTGTGACAACAGGATCAGTGGGCAAATTTTATTAAATTCCTAAAGGCTCACAATTACAAATGGTAAATAACTGGCCAAAGGGCACAATTGTCATTTACACACTGTCACACTTTACACACTGTCATTTGCCACAAATATTTCTCCAATTACACTACAACTTTATAAGCATGATGCAACAGGGCCCTGTGGTATTGCAAAAAAAAATAAAAAAAATTTGCAGGAGAAAGGAGAGTGAAGTGGGCGTGGACCCAACCTACTGAACCAAAAAAATAAATAAATAAAAATAAAAGAAATTCATCACATGTGGTTCTGCTATAATTTACCTGGCTTTATCTCAGTCTCCCTTGTGCCCTCTCTCCTATTCCCCTTTTCATTACATCTCTCTTTAATGTATTCCTCTTCTTCTACATCCATCACAATCTATACCACTCTACTCTTACAGTACACGCTGGCCATGCAGTCACTTAAGTTTCTCTCTCTGCTGAGCAGAGATTAAAAAGGCCTGCCTGTGTTAGATTTTCAGGGACTAATAAATCAGTAAAACATACAAGCACACACACACACACACACACACACACACACACACACACACTGTCAGAAGAGCAGTGTCAAATATACTACTCAAAAAAAATAATAATAAGGAAACACTTAATCATCACAGTACAGGTGGAGGAGATCCCCTTAGACACCATCTGCCATCTCATCAGGTGCTTGCCCAGATGTTTTCAGGAGTGCATACAGGCTCATGGGGTCAATGCACACTACTAACTTACATTATGAGACACTGCAAATGATTCTGGTTTCCCTTGACCACCATCACATAATTTTGTCCTTAACAAATTACACAATTTTGAGCAATGTATATGCTCAGCTGGTTTGATCTGGTAATTGACTTGGTCAGTCTAACACCTTCCACTTTTTTCTCTGATGAAGGTTATGTTGCCAGTGTGTTTAGGGTCATTGTCTTGCACATGATGAAGTTCCTCCTAATTAAATGCAGTTCTTTCTAAACTGGCAGACAGAATGTTTCTGTAGATCTGAATTCACTCTTCTGCTACCATCTTGTATTGCAACATCAATAAAGTGGTTAGTGAGCACATTCCAAAGCAGTCATGCAAGCCCAAGCCGTGCCCTCCACCATGCTTATCTTTTAATTCCATAACTTATGTAAAGGTTAATCTTAGGTCCATAACATTTGTGAGTCATCTCTATATTACTTTGAGAATTCCAATCTGGCCTTCAGATGACTGGTTTGCATCTTGTTGTATGGCCTCTATATTTCTTCTCTTAAAGTATTCTTCGAACAGTAGATTGTAATGTCTTCGCCTCTGCCTGTTTAGGCTGCTGCTGTCACTTTAGTGGTTTTCTGCCATCAACTGCTGTTGTTTTCCTTGGCAGACCTGTTGTTTTCCTTGGCAGACCTGTTGTTTTCCTTGTTTTTGTTCTTGTACAGGACATTCCAAATTGTTTGTGAGTTTCCCCTTCCTTTTTTATTTCCCCCTTTTCTCAGCCTCACTTCACTTGAAAAACGGTTGCATTTAATCAAAAGCTAGCCTGCTCCAAGCTGTTTAGCACATCGATGATGGACAGACAGACAGACAGACAGACAGACAGACAGACCATGACATTAAAACCACCCTTAATATATTGTGTAGGTCCCCTTATGCCAGCCCAAAACAGCTCTGCCCTGTTGAGCACTCCACAATACTTGTGAGGGTGTGCTGTGAACTTTAGCAGAAGATCCTTTAAGTCCTGTAAGTTGCTAGGTGGGTCAACACCTTGACCTCTCTGTCATATTCCTCAAACCATTCCTCACTGAAATTTGCAGTGTGGCAGGGAACATTACCCATCTGAAACTGGCTACTGCCATTAGGAAATTCTGCTGCAATGAAGGTAAGTGCTTGGTCTGTAACAGTGTTTACAATAAAGGTCTTCTGGTACAGGTTTGCTTCTACAGTGTCCCCTATATAGCAAGCTGCAATGCACTGTGTTCTGACACCTTTCTATCACTGCCAACATTACATTTTTTTAGTAATCACTGAGCCTTGGGAACCCTGATCTTGTTGCCGGTTCACCAGTTGCCATTCCTTGGACCATGTTTTTACCAATCACGGCATACCAAGAATACCCCACAAGACCAGAAGTTTTGGAGCTACTCTGACCCAGTCGTCTAGCCATCGCAATTTGGTCCTTGTCATAGTAGTTCAAAATCCTTAATACTATTTAAAATACTATTTATACTACTTAATCCTATTAAAATATTAAATAAAAGTCATCTCATTCAAAAATAGTAATAACAAACATAAAATAATATATGCAAACATTTACAGGTTGTTGGTGAGGTCACTGACTTGTTTTTGGGGCTCTCACAATGTTTGGCTGACCTGCATTTCTTCTTGTTGTTTTTTTTCTTTTACAGGACAATCCAAATGCAGTCCAGTGCAATGGCTCTGATTAAATTTCCCTCTTTTCTCAGCTTCAAAATGCCTTGCTGTTCCCCATAAACAATTTTCGGTTCCTAGGTGTTCACATCACACTAATATATATATATGGAATCAGCGTATATATACGCTGCGTTGGATACGTATACGTATATATACGCAGCGAAAATGGAGAAGGAAATGGAGAAGATTGATTGCTCAAACAGATTCCCTGGAAAAGCGTTGGATACGTTCCCTGGATAAGCGTTGGATATATCCCTGCGTTCGATGGAAATCAGCGTATATATACGCTGATTTCCAACAGAGCTGACCAGCATGCAGATTTAAATTATAAACAAAATTATAATAGACTGACTAAACGCTAATGCCTGTACTTGCAGCCACAGCCAGCTTGGAAACAGTTTCCAGTATTATCCAAAAATTACAAATAATTCAATTAGATATAAAGAACAATGTTCTTTATATTTTATGATTACACTACTGAAAAATACAAAAAAAAATGCCACATGAATAGCTTTCTTATGCAAAGATGGGTACAAGTGTTGGACTTGTGTAAAGGCCATTGTGAAAATGAGTTTATATGATTTGCTGGAGTACAGTCTCTTGTGCAGACTTACAGACAATAAATCTAATTCGCCAGGAAACAAGCCAGGAGGCCTCACTTGACACAGCACACATTTCACCGTTGTCTCACACGTTATATGAACTGGAGGGCTTGGCACTGTACAACCCTGGGGCTGCCTACACTGATGCAATCCATGAAGCACACGTTCGTTGTAATGGCAATAATTAGGAGGTGTAATCAATTTCTGAAAAATTGAAGTTTGTGCATTTATTTTTAGATCTAGAACAGTCCATTATCAGCATGAGAATAATACAGAGACATTCTCTAGGTCAACACCTACACACTGCAAACATGACCACCACAGTGCTTCTCTGAGAAATGACCTCATTAGCATGGGCCTCAACTGATAAGTAAGCAAGACTCCGGGCCTGATCTGCTGTTTAAATGTGTAAAGGAGTGCATTCAGATCTTTATGTATGCTTCATTATGTGCCACAAGTAGACAAGAAGACAATTATAAATGTAGGCCATGTTCAAATGGCCCAAAGGTTTGTGCTTTTCCAGGGAATCTGTTTGAGCAATCAATCTTCTCCATTTCCTTAAAACCTTTTATGTCTATAGGTCTCTTGAACCAAATGCCTCCAGTAGAGAGATGCAAGGAGATGCGAGAATGATATGCACTAGTTTTAGAGGAAGCACAACGTTAGACCAATTTAAGTAAAGAGGTCAACACAGGAATTTTAAGGAGAGGGTGTGGAAACTGATGCCTGAATACTAAATTTAATCAGTAATAAGGGAAGATTCTTCAACATTGAGTTTCCTGGTGACTGTAGGGCTGTGGCATTTATAATTTACATCTATTGAGAGAAATTATACAATCCACATCTTTTGGAAATTTGCAAAGAAATGTTGATATAAAATGTTTGAGCCTTACCTTGCCGGTCAAACTGTATGCTGTGGCAGTCAGTCAGGTTACGGCCCCATGGGCAGTAGAACACAGATCCTCCCTCTGTGATGTCCGGCTGGCTGGTATTAGCTTTTGGCGCTCCTACTATAATACTTGCATCTCTGGGAAAGAATTAAGAAAGCTAAATTATAAAGTTATTATACAGAAAGTTAAATTTTCTGGCACAGCAGCCTTTATAATATATAATACATGTACACACAGCTTTGTGCAGAACTTTTATCTATCACATATGTAATGTATGTGTAATTAACAGGGACAAGAAATTTGACTTTCCTGTTTAAAGAAAATGATGGAACACCTTATTCATCAGTTACATATTGTCAAATGTATCACAAAGTAATTCCACCAACAAATTCATCAATTTCTAGCATATCTGTATGATCAATCTCATATCTGGACTGAATGCATATTAATTGGATCGTAATTTTAAAAGCCTGAAACAGACTTTATACTTTATAATTTTTCCTATGTTTCTATGCTTCTGTAAAGCTGCTTTGAGAATGTCCATTGTTAAAAGTGCTATACAAATAAATTTAACTGAAATTTAATTGAACCATCCATTAAAACACAATAAAGAAATGGTGGTAACTTAAACGTACTTTTAAAAGAAAAAGCTATAAAATGAGTGAAGCAGCACACCACAAATATGAGTGAAACACTGTCACTTTGAAACAGTATTTAAAAAGGTAGGTAGAGCAAAGTCTTCACAGTCTGTAGGCTTTCTCTTGTTTCTCAACACCATTAAATCCAGTCCATTGTGGCATGTTAAAGGGGTCAGAAGCACTACAGGCTTTGGGGGGTGGGGGGCAGGAAGAGACCATCCTTTCCTGCCCCCTGGGCTGGTCTCAGTGTTGCGTGACTGGGGGAAATTTGACAAAGCTTATACTGGCTGAGTAATCCAGCAAAGAGATCTCAATGGATGATTAATCAAAGTACTATCGTTGACAGACAGACAGACAGAAAGAAAGAGTCCAACTAATGTCCAAGGGTTACAGAGGATGGTGTCCCTGTTTAGATCTAAAACTACAGAAAAAAGACAAAAGTAGGTGTTCTGTTTGTTTTCCAAAAGCAGGGAGTTGAGGGACAAAACACAGCCTTCTGTCTAGAAGTGAAAATTCTGATTTTACACCATTTGCCTGGACAGAGGGTACAACCCTGGGACACTAAAAATCTGGATAGTTAGGTCAGTTGAAAAAGAAAACAACTAAATCCAGTCATATCTGTTTTACTAAAGAAATTGTCAGCTCATACACACTTAAGTAGGGATGAGATAAAAACAAAGCATAATGCAAAACAAAATCATGTGGATATAAGGTTAAATGGGATCAGTTAATTACAAGGATGGAGGGTAGTTTGAGTATTTCAAATATTTTCACACAAATGTCTAGATTTGACAAAGAAAGGTACAAAAAAGACTGAAAGGAGAAGAGACAGCTAAGAACTAAGTCAAATAACCACTATTATCAACTGTAGTGAAGGGAGGGTGTGTGTGTGTGTGTGTGTGTCATTTGTATGCTTCCATTTTACCATTTTCATACTTATTTAGTTATAATATACATTGTAGTTTATGCCCATGCTATTTTTCTGAGGTCTGACATCTACAATTTACTGATCTCTGTTTTATCTGGAGCAAGATACAGATTATTGCCACTCAAATTTTATTATCTCACTTGCTCATAAATATGCATTCTGGCCTTTTTTACACTGATGCCCCTCTACATGTTGTAGGCATAATATGCAAAACTGTAGAAACAGAGGCTCTGTGAACAAAGAAACACTTCAGGAAATAGAACAAAATGTAATTGTTGTGTGTTGCATATCATACAAATTTGCAACACAGACACAGACACAGACGCAGACGCACACACACACACACACAATGGCTGATGGTAATCTCAAAGAATTGCAAATAAGCACCAATTAGCATGTAATGGCTTTTTATCAGCTAGCCTAAACTGCATTCTCTCCCTGTTAAATTCTTAAACATTGGTCTAATGTTAGCATAGTAATTACAGCTTGATTGCTGTAGGGCAAAGAATGTCAGTTGTGGAAAATATCCTAAGTTAAGTGAACCAACCTCCAGTGAAGTAAACACCCTTTAGAGGAGATACATTTTCTAAATGCCCATTATCTAAGAATGTGTGCTGTAAAAAAATCTGAACCAAATTACAAAATCAAATGTCAAAATTGTAGCAATACAGAAAACCAGTGCTTTTAGAGACAAAAATTCTGCTTTATCTGCTTTATAGAACATACCGATTTGTTTTCATGGCTGAACCAATGACTGTTGATGCAAGTCCCTTCATATTTAACAGCTCTTTGTAAACGCTTGAAGCTATACGGACTCGTAAGAACAGAAAGGTAACAGTTTATCGTTATTTTAATATTATTCTTAATGCAGACTATTTTAAATAAGAAATGATGTAGAATAATAGCTTTTGGGGCCATCTTCTTCACAGAAAAGTGGAGAGAGAACTAAACCTGGAATGAGATATTCAAGCACATATGAGGGTGATTGGCTAGGTGTCCACAAATATTTGGCTATATAGTGTGAATGAGACACTTGATGCTCTGGCAAGTGTGGAGAACACCACTAGCAATTTTGCAGCCAACAAATGTCTCAACACCAGTCACCGGTATGCAAGCTGTGTGCTAAACAACCCCAGCCAGGAGTAAGAGTCAGTCTGGAAACTGTTTACAGCTAAAACACTAAACATCCACATGTGTGGCTTTGCTAAAAAAGATGAACATGGTAAAACTGTGTGGTACCGCCATATTAAAAGCTGGGTGAAAAAAAATTGCTGATAAGGCAACTAGCACTCCTTTCTAAAGATGGGGGAGAGTAAACCCAGTACCAAATGGTCCTTAACTCACATTCATCAGCCAGAAACACTCCCCAACCCATAACCACTCACTATCTGCCCAGGTGTGAACCTTATGTCACTTGAGAATTGTTTCAATTACAATTCAATCTGTTGACAAACAACAAACAATACAAGGTGCTTAGAATGGGTTACCATCCTACAGATTTACCAAAAGTCAGAAGTGTAAATCTTATGAATATACTGAACTACTTGAGAATTATAATCATGGTGGAAAAAGCAGTGAGTTTATTTGAAGTGAATGACAATTATCCACAGAATACAATATACCATGGGTTATTTCTAGGAACTTGTATGGAAAACACCTAATACCTAGTATTTCTATGTAACATGAGCTTTTTTGATAGTTTTAATTGAACAAGCTCATCAGTCTTTTGGTCATATGCTTTAACAATAACAGTCGTTATCCAATCTACATATATGATACAAGCCAATGAACACGTCACCATTTTTATCAGTAAATATGTTTCTAAAGGTGCTACTGACATGAAATTTTCACCAGATGTTGGTAACAACCCAAGAAATCCAAATCACATACAAAGAAATCAAACCACAGATGTCCATAAATTATGTGTAATAATGTAAAATGACCCAGCAGGCCTCCTGGTGGTCCAGTGGCAGGATCCCGCGCTCTTATTGCCGCAGCCTGGGTTCGATTCCTGGGCAGGGAGCTAATCCAGCCACTGAAGAGTTAACTCTCAGTGCAGGTCCCAAGCCCGGATTAATTGGGAGGGTTGCATCAGGAAGGGCACCCAGTGTAAAACCTGTACCAAATCTAAACATGCAGACTAAAAGATCCACTGTGGCGACCCCAAACAGGGAGCAGCCGAAAGAACAAATGTCCAAATGTCGCACAGAAAACTTGTGTCAGAAATCTTGTGAGGAGCACTTTATCATGGCTGATTTATAGAGAAGTGATGTTCTTTCTACTTCCAGATTATGGCCCCAACAGTGCTCACTGGAACATTCAAAAGTTTTGAAATACTTCTGTAACCAGTGCATCAGCATGTTTTGCAACAGTAAGGTTGTGAAGGTCTTGAGAGAGCTGTTTGCTTTTACCCATCATGAGATGTGTCTTGTGACACCTTGGTGATGAGACTTTTTTATAGGCCATCAGTTGGGACTGAATCAGCTGATTAATTGCACTGACCATGGGCAGGATTACTTTCTAATTACTGATTGATTTCAGCTGGTGTCTTGGCTTTCCATGCCTTTTTGCACTTCCCTTTCTTCATGTGTTCAATACTTTTTCCCTGTGTCATTTCACATTATTACACACAACTTAATTTATGGACAACTATTGTTTGATTTCTTTGGATTGCATGGGTTGTTGCCGACATCTGGAGCCACAGTCATTTAATTCTAGTGGAAAATTCTACTCAACAATGCCACAAGATTATTTTTCCTCCTGTATTGCATAAATATCCATTTGATAACTGTTATGGATATTAAAATACAGAATACTGTGTCTAAGGAAGGCAACTAGCATCTGTGAGGACTTCACACACCCAGGCCAGCATCTGTCAGAATTGCTGCCATCAGGCAGTGGTTACAAAACCCTCTACTATCACACTACCAGATTAAAGAACAGTTTCTTCCCCAGAGCTGTGACCACTCTGAGTCAACCTGCATACCTCAAAATATAAATGCACAAACACACTATCTGCCAGTGTGTACCCTTTACATACAGTTCATTATACATAATTCATGTACACGTGCAATGCTGTTGTTGTATAAGGTACTGTCTTTTGCACTGTCTCGACATGCTGCACTACAGTTTATATTGTATTTATATTGTTACGATGATCAAAATGTCTATAATGTTTACACTTAAAATTGCGCATATACAGTGAACATTGTTTTCAATATGCGTGCAATACTGGGGCAGTTATAAGGTACTGCCTCTTGTACTATATCACTTATAACACAATGCTGTCACTGCAGTATTGTTTATATTGTTTACATCATCTTGACCTGTTGTTTTAGCTTCTATCTATTACTAACTATTTAATTACTAACTGTTTTCAATATTAGGCGTTTTAAGAGCTGCTAACCCCATTTCATGGCTTTGTAGCACTGACAACGACAATACAACGACAATAAAGAAGTTCATTCATTCATTCATTTATAAAATAAGGCTGATGACATATCCTGAAAGTACACCAAGATGGCAGTGCATCTTAAGATTACCTAATGCTTTATTTAGAATTCAGCCAGGCAATTTCAATAGATTCAGCTAAAAATCAAATGCTGCTCTTCCCACTTTTTAAGACTCGTATAAATTGTCTCTTACTCTATGCTGCCTCATTTGCTTCATGCTGCTGTCCAGAAATCACTGACCAAAAAGATAATGATGAAAGCACTTGCTACTGGGAAATCTGGCAGTGGAGAACTGCATAGCTCACTTAAACAGCTGGGTTTGTTTCCATCATGACAAAAAACGTACGGTCATAGATTATTGAAGAACAGAAAAAAATGACATGGCATTATAGCTAAAGGGATTCTTGAACCCGTGGCAAGCCTAAGTCTGGTTTCAACACATGGTATGAGAAAATGCTTTAAAATAAGTGAAACAATACTAGTCCTCTTTAACCTAGAAATTAATTACATATTACCCCATGGATCGTTTTCTGTTGATCTGACACAATAACTTTACACATCCAGAATCTAAAAACAAAATGCATAAGGATTTATCCACCACAACAGGGCCCCCTTTTCAAGATTTCAGTGCCATTTTGCAGCTTAATTACAAAGGTTTTTTTTTATTATCGGTATACCTTAGGCTACCTATTAATCTTCAGAACAACTAAGTGATTAGGAAGGAACATAAAGTCACAAATGTCAAGCACATTCCTGAGAATTCCTGTTTGTTTCCTTATAACATTGTTCACATATAAGTGCTTCAGCATACACTTTGTAAACAAATCCAAGTTAACTGGGTTCAGTTGAAACCCAATAACTGCCTTGTTTTGCTGCAAGCTGTATTTTCACAATTGTTGCAAGGCAACCATTTAAACTTCCTACTGCTTATATGTGTGGATTTTTTTTTTTTGATCTCCAAAGTCTAGCCCCCTAAATGAACATAATTAGTGCCCTGTCCATCTCTGATAAGTAAAATATTTGCCGAAATGCTGACACGTTTAGAATAAAATAGGTCAAATAAAAAATAGATAAAAAAAAAAATATTTCAAATTTAAAAGATGTACTTAAGTGTGCTTCAGAACAACCGAGTAGCAGCCAGAGCTTTTGTGCATTAGGGTATGACCGAGTACTGTACAAGCACAGTTTGGACTGCTGTGACTCAGCACACGTCTTTTGCCACAAGAGAATGTACACTCATAAGGACGGGCCCATTATTCAAACCTGCCATTCTAGACAAGCAGTAAAACAGTCTCTCAATAGTATGGGGGAACCTACTCTCTACTGCTTCAGCCACTGACCAAACTTTTCCACCATTAACCCTTAAAACAACATACGCTTGTGTTTTCACAGACCTTCCCTTCAGAGGATCGCCAGCTGCTAACTGGACAAAGGATGCTAATGTTGAAACGTGAACTAGGACTTAAAGTGCACAAAATAAAAAAAATTGCATGGAAAGCTTTAGCTTCCTAAAACAGGTAACACTTTGCAACCTCTGCACAAAAAGTATATTGTTCAACATAATACATCAACGAATACAATGCAGACTTTGTAAGTAGCTCCTGTGAAACTACAGAGCTTCTTCTAAATGAAAAAATGTAAATGAAAATTATTACTGTGAAAAATATTTTTTAGCCACCCCAGTGAGAATTTAATCCAATGTTTAGACCCTGATCTCTCACCTACTGCTGCTAAAGCGCTCTCCCTCCTTATCTGCATGCTATGTAGACAGCATGGAATGTGCTACTCCTACACATAATGAATGACTTTTTCTAATGCTTTAAACTAGGGATATGAATTTGTACTGGAAAAAAACCTAAAGCAACCTAAAGTGTAGATATTTGACAACACTAACAGCTAAACAGAATTAAACAGCTTATTTACACCTACTCTTTAGGTGCAAAGAATAAGCAGATATTTTTGATAAAACCATCCAAACAAAACAGACTCCATACTATTACAATGATATGATGCAAATAAATAGTTTTGAAAATATATAAAGTGCAATAGAAAATACTAGAAAATTCTAGAGCTGATTTTGCATTGCAGGGACTTCAAACAACTGACTGAGGGAATGCTTGGAACAATTCCACTTTCTGTATGTTTGAAAACTCCCTGAAGCACAAGACAGAACATAAGAGTGTAAAAAGCCACAGCCTCTAAAAACTTTCTGTTCACACAGAAGCAGGTGCAAGCATGAAATTAAAAGTATTTACAACTTCACTGTCAGTATCCGTTTAAAATCAGTACAATCCGTAAAATAGAACATAAAAAATGAAACCAAGATAAATCATGTCTGAACATTTTCCTCCATCAGTTTGGAGTTACGTATAAAGATTAAATGAAATACCAAGAAAAAGAGGAGGAATAAAAATTGCTACAATAACCTGGTTGCATAAACATGCACACCCCTTAAATACCTTAATTAAGCACATTATATTTTACTACACTCTGGTTAGTCAGCGTGGCACATCTTGACGGTATTTCCGCACTCTTTCTTGCAAAAACATTCTAGAGCCACCAAATTATAAGCACATCTTGTGATATTAGTAGCTATTAATGATTCCCTCCATCTTGAAAAAAAGAAGCCCTGCTTCTGGCTAAAAAAGGCAGCACTAAATCATGATGCTGCCACCAACGGAATGGTATAATATTGGTAAGGCCTGTGCTAACAACTTTTAGTATTGGTAACACATTCAATCACATGGTTTATGGTGCTTTAGCTGAGCTTGGATGATTTTTTGTGGCTTCCAAAGAGCTTCCATTTAACCACCGTACCCCATAGACCAGACATGCGAAGAATATGAGAGGTTGTTGTCGCATGCAGAGAGTAATTGGGACTTGTCATATATTCCTGCAGCTCCTTTAACATTGGCTTACGTTTCTTGGCAGCCACCCTGCTAAGTTTTTGCCTTGTACTTTTATAAAACTTTTATATGACTCTATTTTCTCCATTTGTTAATGATGGCCTTTATTGTGTCTTCCATGGTACATCTAATGTTTTGGAAATTCTTTTATACCCCTCTCCTAATCAGCACCTTGTGCTTTGTAAGCTCTTTGCTGATCGAACCAAGAATATGTTAAGAAAATTCTACTTTATTTGGGGTTAAACAAACATTGATGACAGCTGTATGATAATTACTTTTGAACGTGATATTGAATGTAGACTGGTTCATACTGAATACAGCCACATACCCAATAGTAAAAGCACACTCATGCAACCAGTTTATTGTATATTCCTATTATTCGGTCAAATGTCTGTTTTTCCCTTTACTTTTTTTACACTGTAATTTCACACAGAAGTTGGAAAAAGATCCAAAAGCTTTTACCTTGGTTTAATTTTTTTTACATCACAAAGACCAGCCATTTTAACAGGGGTGTGTGGGCTTTGATATACATTGTAGAATTAAGTATTACTTCTGTCTGGAAACTAGGCTTCAAACATATGTACAAAAGTTGTTACATTGAATATTCTTGTAAATCCCACAAAACCCCTTGCCCACAATGCCCTGCGAACAGTTTGTTGAAGTTTAGATGGAGTAATGGTAGTGAGAGCAGCTGCTGTTTTTGCTGTGACTTCATAGCTCATGAGACCGAGATGGAGTGGGTGGGGGTTTGCATGGCCTGAAATATGGTAGTTGGGTGAGGGGTTTAAAAACCATGTAAAATTACATTAGCAGAGGGCAGCAAAAGAGCTTTACCTAATGTACTCTAAGAGCTCTTAAGGACCAAACACATACACGGTTCATTGTTAATGAACTATCACATTAAATTGAAATTCACCCACAATTCACTCAAAGTCCTGTCCATATCACTGATGGTTTACAAATCACAGCTTTGATGAACTTTGTTGAGTTCAGTTCATTTTAGAGAACCACAGTTCCTAATCCTTTTTTTTTTCTTCCAAATATTGTTTTTTTTTCTTCCTCAAAACATCTAAACATAAATCATAGAAACTAGGCAATCAGACAGCAGCACTGTTCCCTTTTTTATTTTAAACAGACAGCCAGTTCACAGGAGAAGCGGTTATTGCAAATAGCTAGTCAATGTATCATGAGTCTCATTAGAAACACCAAAGAAGGCATGACGTACTCAAGTCGCTAAAATGTGATGTGCGCTTAGGGTCTTACTCATTATAACAATGAGTCACACTGGCGCCAAGGCATCACAGTCTGTCTTGCAAAGGAGGACAGTGACCGAACTGTGGGATGAACACTTCTAAAGCCTGATTACACTTATAAATGAGCCATATGATTTACAGTTTATTTACAAGAAGTAGTTAAATTCCCACTAATATCTCCTTTGTCTCCAGTATCCTTTATCCAAGGCTATTTTGTGGAAATATTCTCCTTCACGATGAATAAGTAAGTACAGTCATGGACAATTACAAAAGCACCACGAATTCATTCCCATGAGCTGAATCTTTTTTCCTGCCGTTGACGTCAAACCTTCCCCTGTTCATGTACTAAATATGGTTTGAAACCTGTACTAAATATGGATTGCCATATCATATATTATTAGGCTGAACTGAATTTTATGGAAAGGTTTAAATACAGTCAAGGGTCCTTATGATGGTATATGCACAATTCAGCTTGGAGTATCACTCTGAACAAACAGTGAAACTTTTCAGTCTTCAGCTATGAACACAGGCATATATTGGATTCAATACAATTGGTGCATATATCCCCTGCTGAGGTCTGATTACTGAGGCACTACCGTTAACTGCTAAGCATTCGTAAACTCTTATTGTTTAAACGTTTTAAAGACTAGGACGAATCTAGGAATCTACACATCTAGACTTTATCAAACGTAACGCTGTGCATTTTCCTGTTTGTCCTAAACCTTACCAATATTCTTTCTGCCAATTCTTCATGACCTCATTAAAAAACTTGAAACTAAAAATCGGACCTGAAGAAACTTACCGTGCCGACTGTGCCATATAAAAGTCCACAGAATAACCAAAATAGCTGCCTGCGGGTCCGCTATATATTGACGGGTTTTCTACATCCAAGTTGAACGCGACGCTCCAAGGAAAAATGCATGTGATTAAAAGTGAGCAGCTCATGTGAAATAAAGTTGCCACCGTGGTTGAGCGGTGCCTTTTGGAACCCATGATACTCGAGGTGTCAGTCCACCTAAGGAAAAAAACTCGCCCGTTTCTTCTCAACAAAGGTGACGAGTCAAATGGCGTCCTCCTCGGTTGGTAAAACTGCCAGAATCTAAGCAAATCTCATGTCTTTTCGGACGTTCTTTATAGCGCCCCTTGATGTAAAATCAGTTTCTCGTCCTTTCTTTAGTTGAACTTTCGATCACTCGCATTCTACCGTCTACTTCTATCGTTCCCTTTCTCTCTTAATTGTGGTTATATTGGGGGAGTCGTGATAAGATGCGTTATATGGGCGGAGCTATAAGAGCGCCCCTCAAACGCACGAGCAGATTTCTGAGCCGAGGCTGAAGAAGTGTATAGAGAATGGAAAATCAATACACACGTCACATTAAATACAATTCTTTACGTTAGTGTGATTCATACATTTACTTTTCCTTGGTTTGAGCATGAAAAAGATTTCCTTATAAAACAAATCATTCTCAGTTTTGCGTTTTGATTTTGAAAGTTTAACCCTAAATATAATGTAAAGAATAATAACCGAATAGACTTTATATTCATTAAGCCAAAGGTGCAGTATCCGGGATCCCCAGTGAAATTTGGAAAGAGTGGTCAAACAAATAATAGAAAGTTTTAATGTTCTACCCAATGAAGTTTTGTGAGATGCCAATAATTGGCTAAATGTTGAGTTAAAAGCTGCTAAGTAGATGCTCTCAAAGCATCTATACAAATAGCCTTCCCTAATCTGTTGCCATAAAGGTAGAAACATAATTGTCTGGAATGTGATCATATGCTATAAGATTAAAAATGTCTCTTGTCTGAAACTATGGTGCCTAGTCCAAGCCTGCAATGTCACTGTGTACAAAGTAAGATCCACAAAGGTATATAGTTTGCAAAGGTTGGTGTGAAATCTCATCACCTGACAGTGCCTGACATCACTAATACTCTTGTGGCTTCACAAATGTGCACATACTTTGGCCATATAGTGTACTTTTCCAGGGAATCAGGGAATCCTTTTGTTACTGGTGTACCAGACATCAAACTGTTCAGGCAAGAAAAACAACAGCAGTGACATCATCAACAACCTCCACAGGGTAGGAAAGTTATCACAATCTACTCTTCAAAGATGTGGTCAATAGCAGTAATAGATTTCTTTGGTTCGCTTCTAATCAAGAAGATGCCTGGGTTCACTACCTCTGTACCAGCTAGTTATCTTGCGTCATCTCAGTTAGGATTTCACATACAGGGGTTGGACAAAATAACGTGAACACCCATTGTTATAGTCATCATTTACATAATTCCTAACAGCAGGTCAAGTTTATGTATGGAAAACCCAGAAGAAGCATACAACTTGGACTGTCTGGTTCCAACTGTCATACATGGGAGTAGATCTGTAAAGATTTGGGCAACCATATCTTGGTATTCTGCTGGCATCATCATTAGCCTACATGGTCGTGTAACTGCCAGCAAGTATTCGGAAATTCTAAGTGATCACGTGCATGCTAACAAATGTTGTTTCCACACAATGATGACATTTTTTAAGATGATAATGCACCCAAACACACAGCCAGAACATTTCAGTCTTGGTTTGAGGAGCACCAGTATGAACTTCAACATCGGCCCTGGCCTCAATCACCTGAGTTGAATATCATCGAACCAATGTTGGAAATTTTGGAGAGAAGACTGAGAAGCAGGTTCCCTGCTCCAACCTCTCTGAAGCAACTAGAAGATATTCTGCTAGATGAAAGGACAAAATTCTACTAGAAGATATCCAGAAGTTGTATGAATCAATTCCTTAAGGTTAGAAGCTGTATTAAATGCAAATGGTACTCCAACACCTTATTAATAAAGAGAGATTACTTATTTCACCTGTGTTCCCATTATTTTGTCCAACCCCTGTATTTCATAATCTTAACCTGCAGTGTTTTTGTCAGGTAATTCTGTTCAGA
This sequence comes from Hemibagrus guttatus, assembly GCA_033459395.1. Classification (NCBI taxonomy): domain Eukaryota; kingdom Metazoa; phylum Chordata; class Actinopteri; order Siluriformes; family Bagridae; genus Hemibagrus; species Hemibagrus guttatus. Next base: position 6,245,302 of record JAUCMX010000017.1, on the reverse strand, counting down.
ATTTTTGCTTACATCTCTGTGTGTCTGCTTCATTATAAAAATGGGTGGAATTGGCCAGTCTAAACAAACTACCATATACTGGATGTACAATTGTGGTTATGGAATTTTTGCCCAACCTTATTTAGCCAGATGGACTGAGGGAGAGAAAAAGAGTGGCATCCTCATCCTAGAAATGGGTCTATTGAGGACGATGATTTAAACTCATCTAAGCTTCTTGTCTTCGAACAATATGGGGACCCTGCATGGAGCTATAATTATGTGACCCTAAAATCATTGTCTATCACAAATTTGTGGTCATTTTCTCCTCTCCATTTAATATGTTGGATTGTAAATCTGCATTTAACCTGTTGGGTTTATCTTTCAAACATGTCCAACTTGTTCTAAATACGCCTTTCAATCTCTGTTTTCTCCTCTTGTGTTTGCTAAGACCTAAGATCTGCAATGATATAGCCATTCTGAATGACCTTTTAGAAGTACCTCACAAGTTGTGGGCCACGCACTCCAACAATATAGGGCTCGTACAAGTACCCCCATAGTTGGCCAATCTTCACACACCCACATCTGTATACTGTAAACAGTATCTCTTGTCTCCAGAGGAAGAGAATGGTATGCAAACTGTGATTGATTTTCTTCTAGAGCAGCATGTACTTATACCCAACCATTCTCTGTATAAAACTGCTGTCAATTCATTTACAATTTAAAATTAAAATTTCAGAAAAAATGTCATGCAAGACTAATGGTGTATTAACATGCTAGTCATGGGGGATGTGATAGCTTAGTGGTTAAGGTGTTGGACTACTGATTGGAAGGTTGTGAGTTCAAATCCCAGGACCACCAAGCTGCTGCAACTGAGCAAAGCCCTTAACCCTCAATTGCTCAGTTATATAAACTGAGATAAAATGTAAGTAGTTCTGGGCACATGTAAATTTACCCATTAGTCCAGTTGTAGCAGATGTATAGTGAACATTGCTTGCCATATCACATGATCACAATTATTTTACTGCTGTTGATCTCTGCAGTGACTTTCAGTATTTTTGTCTGTGAGCAGATGTAGCCTATTTTTGATATCACATTCAGATAATGTCAATACACTTGGACACGCCTACCTCAAGGGTTCATTGACTCACCAGTTGTGTTCTTGTCTGTGGTGCACTCCTCGTTGTCATTGCTCATTCTACCAGAGGGCTGCTCAGTCCTGCAATACACAGATGACATCCTTCTCTTGGGCTAAAACATGTTTTTTCAGAACTGCTCTGGTCATAACGTCACTTTGAGAGTGTGCACAGGTCCCGCTGGGACCTAAGAGGACATTGATAAATATTAAAGGTATTTAGCACATTTGCATCCCATTATCACAAAAGGCAGAGTCAGGATCAGACTTCTTCTAGACCTGAGAATTTTATCAGGCAGTAATATGGAGGCCAATCCATAAACTGCAAACCACTCATCATCAGTAAGAAATGGAAGGCCTAATTGGAATTTGCAAATAAATACAGATACAGTGAGCCACAAAAGTTCTGAAACCTAGATTAACCATTATTGAGGAGATGATCCAAAACATAGAAGATCAAGCATGGTGGAGATAGTGTCATGACGTGGGCCTGCATGGCTACTTCTGGAAGGGGATTATTAACATTTATTGATGATGCAACTTAGCAGTATGAAGTCTACAGAAACATTTTATATGCCAATTTGCAGATAAATGCATCCAAACCAAATTGGGAGGAACTTCATAATGCAGCAATACCCAAAACATATAGCCAACAGTAATAGAAAATTTTCGAAAGAAAAATTTATTTTTAAGAAAGAATTTTCCAAAAAAAAACAAGTTAATAGTGGAAAGCATTTACATTATCTAAAGGTGAAATCTAAAATCTGGTAGACTTGGTGAAATCCTAAGTCTATAGAGGATTTCAAAAAAATGCAGAGATGGCATTGTTTAAGCTATCCAATCTATGGCTTTGTAGGCTAATATCTGTTAAAATGGTGCTTTCTAAGTTTCTGAAGCACAATCTAAACACTTAGCTTTTGAAGTTAAACTTTTTTTACACAATACACCTCAAAATCCAAGTATAAATATAAAAAATAGAAGTAATCTTATACTAAATAAATACTGTATTTAGTGTATTTAGGATATTCTTTGTTAACTCTCCTAAATACCTTTTGTGAGGCATGCCAGGTATGATGCACTGATCTTTAATCAAACAGGGGGTGGGGTAAGCCCCAAAACAATATTTGCCACATAATTTGCAAATAAATGATTTAATATATAAAATGTTATGACATGGAATGATTTATGTGATTGGAAAACTTGGTGAATTCAGTCATTCAAGAATGAGCTAAATAGTAATTCACATGATATTTCTTTTATCCCATTTACACAGGAGAGTCGGCTGCACAGCGAGAGACACACAAGTGCATATATAATGAAATTGTCATTAAAGTCATTCAAGTAAACAATTTCAGAAACAATATACACAATACAGTGATGGAAAAAATTGCCCTCTTACTTGAATTCTCGGTTTTATGAACTGAACTGGAACCAAATTAGGAAGTGTGGCTATGGGAGAACTAGGTACCTCAAACACATTTCACAGCAAGTGTGGGCAACTATATGTTAATTCATGTTCTATTTTAGACTGTGGGTTGTTGAAGGAGGGAATTCACAGCTGTTGGTAGCAAACAGTCAGACTGTAATTATATAACCTTGTTGACTCATTTACTTACTGTAATATATTTAGTTTATTAGAGTTCTCAAATTAACCACCATGTATTAAAGAGAAGCAATTTATTCAATAGTTATTGTGCCAGGAGTCTTGTTGTTAACTAGGTCATGTGCACATGTAACATATGATGGCAGATCCCCATACCATATTCCTCTGCTAAAATGACCTCTCTGTCTCTCTCTATCACTCCATTAGGTCTGTACAGATTATTTGGGACTGAGGGGAGAGTAAACAACACTACATGGGTAAAAAGTCTCAACAGCCTAGAGTAGACTGGGGATACATAGTTCGGTAAGAGATAAGAGAATTTCTCATTACTTGTCTTCAGCTGTGATGAACTCTCTCTTCTTGTATACATCACTTTAGAAAAGGTCAACTGCAACCCTTCCATTACCTGATTCTGATAGCTGTAAATTCACTACACTATGATCTTTGTTCACAAATCAGCAGCCTATAATAAGAGACTATACTGACTATTGACACACTAATGCTTACTCTAGAAAACACAAGAATAACTGGTCAGAATTACTTTATGAAAGATTTAATTAGCTTCTCATTATGTTGGCTTTGCTATCTGTAGCTAATATGTTTGTTCTATAGAGAGTTTTTTTTTTTTTATTAAAAAGATTTTATAATTAATTATAAAAGTATTAAAATAATAAAAAATAAACGTGTGGGTTTGTTAGTCATTAATTGCTACTAGTCTGACCTGCTTAGTCATTCACCCTAATCTTCTTTTAATTATAATGGATGTGTCTTTGCTTGTTTGACAGGTGTCATCCATTGATACATGGAACACCAATCTTACAACAGGCAATATTCATTTTAAGCAAAGAACCTATGATATTTACACACTTATGGCTATACATTTACAATTTTAAAGAAGTTCTATATATTTATTTACAAAATATCTGTGAAGGACCACAAAACACTGGATCCATGTTTCTATTGGCTTTGCACTTTATGAGTAGCATTATGAGGCCTTCTTATGGTCATTCCCCTGATTACACATACAATAAGGAGGAGACCACTTATGTTTCCAGTGTGTCATCCCCACACACACACACACACACACACACACACACACACACACACACACACACACACACACACACACACACACTCACTCTCCCATAGCAACCAACCAAAGGCTCAACAAAACAACTAAGTGGCTCACACTGTTCTTCAAAAATGTATTAAATATAGAACTTGTCTCATTCACTCCATGCTTATGCTTACACACTGCCTTATGCAAATACACATTCTGGTTAGTATTCTTTAACTAGGTAAAGTATTAATAGTAAGATATTTTGATGTACAAACTAAAATGCCAAGCATATTCTCAAATTATAGTGTGCAATAAACCTACAAAATAATAATAATAATAATAATAATAATAATAATAATAATAATAATAATAATAATAATAATGAATGTGATGAATGCAAGGCTTAACCAAGATATATTTAGGGTCAGGCTATTTTGTTAATAATAGTACAACAATACATCAGTCTGCTTTTTGAGTCCAGGTGTTCTAACTTGTTTTAATATTTGATAAGGCTTACTTATATTTTACTTTGGCAAAGCAAAGCCATCTGAAACTTTATGATGGCTATGTGCCTCAAATCATAATGCTTAAGCACACATGCAGTAAAGAGATGGGTATAAAGACATCAAATTCATTACTGATACATATCAAGGAAATACTTTAAATGTAAACACAATTCTTCTAAATGTTATTTATTTGGATTGCTACAATTGGCATTGTTTGTAGCTAATATCAGCTGGTGCTAATGGAAAGTAGGGCTGATGTGTTGATGTTTTGTTCTTGTTGCTTGGACCCACCACACCTCCTTTGAGTAACTTCTCCCCTGCTGTTCTGCTTACCCTCCACTTTCTGATTAATTCCACTTTAGTTACAGATTAATGTTGTGGCAAATAACAACCAGATACATAGCTGTGTATAGAAATACTATAAATACTCTAGAAAGAGAAATGAAGATTTTCATCTAGACTGATAGAAATTCACTCTCATGAGAAATCTATCGTGCTAACTTTAATTGGCTTCCACAAGCATGTTGCTTTGACAAATAAATCTGTATGAGTAATCACAACTTTATTGTGGCCATATGAAGTGTGAAAGAAGTCATGATAATCCAGAGTATGATTACTCATACAGGTATATTTAGAGAAGCAACATGCTTGCAGATGCTAATTCACTGCTACAACTGTACAACTGACCTTTCATGCAATTCAATCAGTCAATCAAGTGACAGCAGCACAATGCATAATGAGCGTACAGGCTAAGCGCTGTCCACGGACCATCAGGACCAGAGCACTTAATTGATTCTATAAAAGAGTCATTTTGTGTAAGTTGGTCCTGTACTATCAGCAGAAGTCTCATTTGCTTAGGAATATTTAGCAAATTACGATGAACTATGACATGGCACTGACTCCAGCCATAAGTGAGTTACACCACTCATGATTTTCCATCTAAATTTAGCAGGTCACTGTTTTCTTAACTAAACTAAGTGTCTGCTAAACCCAGCATGCATTTTATCATGCTGTAGATGATGGCCAAAGATAAGCCAAAAGTGTACATTGGGTAAGACCGCTATTTAAAGTGTGACAAAAACATTTATAATGTGTGATTCACATGAATGTGACCTAGCAAACTACTGAGTACAATTTTTGCCAGTGGATTATTGTTTACATGATCAGGTTATGAGAGGCAAAAGTGTTTTATAAAAAAAAAAACTTTTAAAAGTTTAATCACATAGTCCAGTGAATCTTGTATGCACCCTCTGTGAGAGTATGCTACAATAGTAAGTGAATGGCAACTAAGCTGTAGATCCAAGACATGAGATTCACCAAAACCGCTGGAATTTAATCATACCCTCAATGAGGATTAATGTGGAATTATTTAACATTTAGTTACAGGTAATGGTTTAATATATATATAAGTATAATATATATATAAGTATTAGCTTAGATAAATACAGTATTATATAACTGTAACTGATTATACCTAGTAGTTCAGTAAGAAATGCACCTTTTTAGGCTAACCCTTAAATGGTGATCTCCACTGTACTGAGATGTAAATGTACGCTGCTGTAATGTTGTATTTACTCTGGCAGTTTGAGTTTTAAAGTAACATCCACCTTTGGGCCCCCTACCATGCTTTATTATTGGGCCAGTTTTGCAGTGGGGCAGACCTGAGGCCCATATGGGAAAGAATGTGGCCATAAAAAGTGAATGTGTCTGTGTGTGTGTTTGTGTGGTGTGTGTGGAGCAGATGTGTGAAACCTTAGAGTAGAAACTAAGCAATGTGTCAGCACTTAAGTAAAATAGAGGGAAATGATGATCGCTTCATGCCCCCCCCACACACACACATTCAAACAGAAAAATCATGGATACATTTACACTGACAAACAGACACTTCCCTGAATGACACAGAGTATCATTTGAGCACAGATATACACATGCAAAGAATGAAAATAAAATATACAAACAACAGGATACATAACTAATCAAAATTCAGTGCCTTATTATTCTGTATGCATATTTTTTTATGTATTTCTTTCACATAATTAAGGAAGCATTGAAAATGATAATGGTATCAATGCATCAGTAAAACATTTGAATTTGTAATAAGTTTAAAAGCACCCCAAGAGATTTAGAAAATGTATGACACTCAAGCATATATGACAGTTGAAAATGATTTCTTTAATATTTCTTTAAAGTTCTTTAAGGTATGCTTACTGCCTCTAGTCTTTTTGAACTTCACTCAAGATGTTCAGCTGTCACAAAGTTATTTTCAATGGTGCTAAAATGCACCAGCAGATTTTGTTGAGTCATATGTTTGGAGAGTGTACCATTCTCACTCACAGCAAAAGGTCAAGATCAACTTAACACAACACTACACTTCCATCAGTGGCTATAACACAGTGTTCTACTTAGGTGACTCACTCTTTTCTTAATAAAACAATAACATATGAAGGTACCCAGAGTGTTTGGGGCCTTCCTTATAAGTCAATGTTAACTTTAAAGTTGTGTGGTCGCTAAGAGGTGATATTCAATAGAGTGCCTTATATAGATCATACTGGCCATGAGCAAAAATGATTACAGTATTAACACCGTTGTTTCTGATTCATTGTATACATGAGGAAGAGTCAATCAGGGGTCAAGCCAACATTCCTCTTTCTCGTGAGCGGGTAAATGTAGCTTACGAAATGACACTATGGAGTGAACATCCTTTAACAATGGCTGGGAAGCAGTGGGGTGGTTTACATGCCAAGGTGGATCAAGGATGCAAGATTTTACACATCCTGAGTCACACTGCAGGGTTGATTTACTGTGAAAATACCCCAAAAAGTAAGAAAATCAGTAAAACAGTATAGGTAGGTTTTTTAGGATGCAATAACAGTCCATTGATGATCAGTCACATTTTCAGCCTTTTGGTATGACATTACTTCTAGTTAAAATCTTAGGCCTTAGTGCTTAAGAATAAACCTTTTGGAAAATTTGTATAACATGCCTTTCAATCCAGCATATACAGTGCTCAGCGTAAATGAGTACACCTACTTTGAAAAGTAACATTTTTAACAATATCTCAGTGAACACAAAAACAATTTCCAAAATGTTGACAAGACTAAGTTTAATATAACATCTGTTTAACTTATAACATGAAAGTAAGGTTAATATAACGTAGATTATACATTTTTCAGTTTCACTCAAATTAGGGTGATGCAAAAATGAGTACACCCCACAACAAAAACTACTACATCTAGTACTTTGTATGGCCTCCATGATTTTTAATGACAGCACCAAGTCTTCTAGGCATGGAATGAACAAGTTGGCGACATTTTGCAACATCTATCTTTTTCCATTCTTCAAGAATGACCTCTTTTAGAGACTGTATGCTGGATGGAGAGTGATGCTCAACTTGTCTCTTCAGAATTCCCCATAGGTGTCCGATTGGGTTCAGATCAGGAGACATACTTGGCCACTGAATCACTTTCACCCTGTTCTTCTTCAGAAATCCAACAGTGGCCTTATATGTATGTTTAGGATCATTGTCATGTTGGAAAAGTGCACGACGACCAAGGACACAGAGTGATGGTAGCATTTTCTCTTTCAGTATAGAGCAGTACATCTGTGAATTCATGATGCCATCAATGAAATGCAGCTCCCCGACACCAGCAGCACTCATGCAGCCCCACATAAGGACACTGCCACCACCATGTTTCACTGTAGGCACCATGCATTTTTCTTTGTATTCCTCACCTTTGCGACACCATACAGTTTTGAAGCCATCAGTTCCAAAAACATTTATCTTGGTCTCATCACTCCAGAGTATAGAGTCCCAGTAGTCTTCATCTTTGTCAGCATGGGCCCTGCCAAACTCTAGGCAGGCTTTTTTGTGCCTGGGCTTAAGGAGAGGCTTCTTTCGTGGACGGCACCCATGCATGCCATTCCTCTGCAGTGTATGCCGTATTGTGTCACAGGAAACAGTCACCCCAGTTTGGCTTTCTACTTCTTTAGATAACTGCAGTGATCTTAAATGCCGATTTTCTTCAACCCTTCTCATCAGAAGACGCTCCTGTCGAGGTGTTAACTTCCATGGATGACCTGGACGGCTCTGTGAGATGGTTGCAGTCCCATCTTTTTTAAATTTTTATACCACTTTTGCAACAGTATTCTGACTGATAAGTAAAGCTTTACCGATCTTCTTGTAACCTTCACCTTTATGGTGTAAAGAAATGATTTTCTTTCTCAGGTCTTGTGACATTTCTATTCCATGTGGTGCCATTGCTGACAGCACGAAATGGGAAGGGGTTTTCTTTAAGTAATACCCTTTTATAGTCAACTGTCTGCTGGACACCTCTGTAATGAATAATTAGACTCACCTGTGGTTGAATTCTTGTTAAATTAGAGATTTATAGTCTAAAATTTAGCTTTGCTCCAGAGACTTTCAGTGGGGTGTACTCATTTTTGCATCACCCTAGTTTGAGTAAAACTGAAACTTTTGTTCTCTAAGTTATATTATTAACATTACTTTCATGTTATAAGTTAAACAAATGCTATATAAAACTTAGTATTGTCAAAATTTTGGAATTTGTTTTTGTGTTCATTGAGATATTGTTTAAAATGGTACTTTTCAAAGTGGGTGTACTCATTTATGCTGAGCACTGTATTACAATGTAGAAATATACAAATAATAATTTTTTATGTACACAGATGTTTATTAGGTACAAACCCAGTACTTTCATTTTACATACATTTTAATATTTTGTCTTGTGCATTTACAGAATGTCAGCCTGGAGGCTTTATTAAAGAGTCTTTAAACAAAATATATTTAAGAACATGTAAGTACATTTTCAAGGCATAGGTAACTGTTTCATATAAATCTCTAGAGAATCTAGAAATCTCTATGTGTGAGTAAATCAGGTCCTCATCAGAGAAACATGTGAATATCAGGATGTTTACTCTACCATACACCAAGTCAGCACCTTTTATAGCCATCTGTGCTCTACCAAGTGAGCTCAGCTGGATGTGACTCAAGATGTTTGTAGATTCTTAATTGATATTCACAATGGAATAATAGCATGTCCTCCACAAAGAAATTGTTTTTAATAGGATTATGCATGTCCACTTGACCACTGATACTGACTGATTTTTTAAAATGAAAAACTGCATACCAGATGTGCTGATAAGAGCTGAGAATAATTGTGGACGTACAGACACAACTACTTAGAAGGTCAGTAGATGCTATGCTTTCTATCCTTTCTGACAGCTTAAGAGAAAACCACTCAACAGCATTCCCAGAAAAGCGGAAGGAAATTAGAAATAATTTTTATCTCTTTTTGCCTGTTCCTTAGCAATTCCTTAAATATGTTCGTTATTATGATCACTAGATGCAGTTCCCCCCTTCTGTCTTCTTTCTGAGAATGAAAAATAGAACACCCATCCTGCTCTCTTTGCCTGTCAGCTGCCTTTTATCCACTTCATAGCAGTGTACATCAGCCTCAAATAACCCCCACAAAGGAGCACATATATGACCAGCAACAGAGGCCAGCCACTAAGCATCATGTAACATTGCAGTTCATGCAACATATTAAACCATCATACACTTAACTCATCATACCATACTAATGAAGTTATGTGTTTAGCCCGTGTTACCATAGACACCAAAATTCTAAATGGCAGATAAGGTTGCAGACCTACAACTTGTTCAGAAGGTTAAAGTAATACATATTTGGAGCAGGTCATTCAACCTTAGACCTCAAAGCATGTGACTTTATACAACTATGTTCTGCTAGCTCAACTTTTCTTCCTATGCCTGTGAATAGTTGCTCCAGTTCTTGCCAGAGGTCTGGATTACATTAGGAGGTTTGGCAGGTTGCCCCTGCAACATTTTGTATGGTCAGTAGCTGTCATTCCCCACCCCCTGTCCATCTTCAATCATTTTCTACACATAGTCATATATCCAAATGCATACTCCTCCCAGTTCCAAAGAGAATATTGGCTCCTGACCAGAGTGTGGAACATATGAATGAACTGTTGATCTGTTACTAGGGTGGAGAACAGGGTGTTGCATGACGTATACACCATGTCATGAATCTGGTGTTTTCTGGTGTGTGTGTGTGTGTGTGTGTGTGTGTGTGTGTGTGTGTGTGTGTGTGTGTGTGTGTGTGTGGGGCTGGGTTAGATCTGGGGCATTTAGGAGAGATTCACAATCAAGCAAGTTTAGTTTATATTAATGCACATAGTGTCTATATCAAGGTCTTACAAACTTTCTTCAGGTCTAGAGGAACTGCTTATAGTAATCAAGAAGAGAATGGCACAACTGAAAATCGAGATGGCTTTTGAGCCATTTTATTTAATGAAAAGAGAGACTTCACATAAGCTCTTGAAAGGGAATTGTAGACTTGTACCAAAATCATTAAAGACAATGATGTTCATACTGAATATCCCTTTAACACACTCAGTACCATTTGACTTTCTTCTACAACTATGGAAGAATAATGATTTACAATCCCACTATATGGTATCATCATAAGAATAGGATAGGATAACCCTTTTGAATGTGATTCCTAATGAACCTCAACAAACGGGCAGAGGTGTACAGGCACAATAGTTCACTATTTAAGGTTTTGTGAGTGAGAAGTAGGATTTTATATTGAATATAATAGGTGATGTGTAACCAGTGTAATCTAAAAAGTGTGAGTGTAAAGTGAGTGTAATATTGTAATATCCATTGTAGAACCATGGAGGTACAAGGCAAACATGCTATCCACTAAGCTACAGTGCTTAGCACGATATACACAGCATATAATCTAATAATATTGGTGCAATATTTGGAACACTAAAAGCTGGGTTTTGAATGTACTGAAGTCTAGCAAGACGAGCAGTACATCTTTTTTTACAGAATCTAATAAAGGTTGATCAATATTTTTGAGTCACAGGGCAGCTTTGCCTCCCTCTGGTTTGTTTTTTAAACAGTAAATTATTCCCATGCCTGGCTTTTCCCTTAATTGCTTCCATCTCTCATTTGTTACACAGACTACTCAGACTGTGTTAAATTGAACCCTGGGAATAGTGAGAGAAAAGCAAGAATGGTGAGGGTTAGGTCACATCTTTCTCATGGTCACAAGTCCCCCAACCTTGCATGTTGTTGTGCTGAATTCATATAAAAAATAATGGTATCAAAATTCAATTCAATTTATTTATATAGTGCTTTTAACAACAGACATTGTCTCAAAGCAGCTTTACAGAAGCATAGAAACAGAGAAAAAAATTATAAAGTTTAAATTTAAGTTACTATTTATCCTGAACATTTATCCCTAATGAGCAAGCCTGAGGCAACGGTGGCAAGGAAAAACTCCCTGAGATGATATGAGGAAGAAACCAGGCTCAGAAGGGAACCCATCCTCATTTGGGTGGCACTGGACAGTAAATAATGTAACTGTTGATAATGTCCCATTGAGTCTCCTCACCACAGTAGATGTCTGCGCAGTGCACACAAAATCATCCAAGACTCCTCCCACCCTAGTCACAATCTGTTCAACTTCCTTCCATCCAGGAGAAGATACAGGTCCATCCGCTCCAGAACCAGCAGGTTCAGGGCCAGTTTTTTCCCCACAACCATAAATCTTCTGAACTCTACACTACACCACTAGGACAATCATGTCTCACTACACTTCACCACCTTGCAGTTCTGCTTCACCCTGTACATTCTGCTACATCTTCTCTGTATAATATAATTATAATGTACATATTGTTAATTCATAGATTACCCCTAGTTTATCTATCTATCTATCTATCTATCTATCTATCTATCTATCTATCTATCTATCTATCTATCTATCTATCTATCTATATGTCTATCTGTCTGTCTGTCTGTCTGTCTGTCTGTCTGTCTGTCTATCTATCTCAGCAACCAAGAGCCCTTAAGGAACTAAAAAGTCAGTCCTTAAGGAACTAATGGGTCAGTCTAGTTTCGGAGTTTATTATAGACTTAGCATTACATCCTTCCTGCCGAAAGCTGACTGATGCAATGGCAGTTCAGAGACAGCGTGATAGTCTCCAAGTGGTTCTCTCTACAGTAGTCCCCTGGGTCATTATCTTGCTACTTGATAAAGTTCCTTCCGAAATTGAATGCATTTTTCTGTAGACTTCTGACTTCTTTCTGCTGCTACCATCATGAGCTATCTTATCAATAAAGATTGGTGAGCCAGGGCAAGAATCAGCCCTGCACAAATCAGCACAAACCTTGACACCACCTTCTCCGTACTTGACCAATACCTGCATGTTTTGGATCTGATCTGATTCTCACAATCCATCATTCTATTGTTGACTGTTGTTCTGGTTTTGTCTTTACAGAATTTTCAAGGTTTCTGACATCAGCTGTTGTGGTTTTCCTTTGGCCATCTAGTGTGATGTCTTCTTGTTAGTGCACTATTGGTTTCTTTCTTCTTCAAGACATTCTGATTTTTATTTCACGTTCCATACATCCTGTCCTCAGTTACAGCTGTTTTAGGCAATCAAGCACCACTCCACTTTATTTGCAAATCTTAACACTTGTGATCATACTTTAGTAATTTGACAATCATTTTTGGAAAATAGGTTAAAAAAAAAACAAATATATTTTGCATAATTTGAGTGGGTGCTAAATGGTTCAAAAGGTAGTTTTTGTTGTTTTTTAAATGTGTTCAGCCAGAGGATTACAAGGAAAAAGAAATTTCACTATGTAGAACCCCTTGTGTATGGGTGTGGAGGAATTCTTAGGAAGTAGGTGGAGTTTCAGCAGAGCTTAGCACATGTATTTATTTATACCACATTTTTCAGGGTATATTCAATAACCAAAAATGACACGCCAACAGAAAAGAGGCTTCTCAAATCCTCAATCAAGTCCCAAGTCCATGTTCACACTTTTTGTGTGTTGCACACTGTGGCTGCTGTGCAATCAATCATTCACTTCTGACAAGACACAGCTGAGAACTACCATGTGTTACCTACACATTTCACATGCCTCCTGTCTGTCCAGAGAACTTTTTGGGTGAGAAACCATGAACAGTGCCATCTATTGGCAGTGAGATACATAGCTAACTACAGTGTGTGTGTGTTGCTTTCAGCTGCTCCCTGTTCAGGCACAGCAGACCAACTAGTCTGCACAACAACTTGGCAAATGTTTTTCGCCGGATGCCCTTCCTGACGCAACCCTCCCAGTTTTCCCAGGCTTGGGCCCAGCACTGTATCCAGGGGCTGGGGTTGAGGCATTGGCTGGGAATCAAACCTGGGCCTTCCGCATGATAGGCGAGAAACCTACCACTGAGCCACCAATGCCCCTTCATAGCTAACTACAGTACTTCTATATATAGCTTGTGTTTTGTTTGAGGTTAGAGATGTATGAGTAAACGTGTTTGGAAGCTAGAGCAGGTTACCAAAAGTGAGAGTGTAGTTTCAGTAGGGGACTTAATCCATTTCAATTCAATATTATTTGTATGCCATTTTTCAATGGACATTGTCACAAAACAGTGCTGAAGACCATCCTTAAAACATGGCCTGTATCTGTAAGGACAACACATGTTGTGTAGAATACTTAAATTCTTAGATTCTTAGACACACCCACTTGGTATTTCACAGAAAAATGTTAACTTGTAGTTTTTGCTTGTGGTTATATCCATCACTTACACAATAGAAACTATTATTTACATTAACATTAATGAAAACACACAAAAAAAATCCAAATTTTGAAATAACCAGAACACCATGGAACATCTGTTGGCTTGTTTAGTCTATTATTTTCCTTTCAACAATATTAAAAGTACACGGAGTCTGAATGTCTGGTATTATGAGTGGTAGTGTAGCTGAAGAAGCATTATTACCTATTTCTTGCATTAATTAGGATACAGGGAACAATTGCAGGGAAGGGAAACAGCATAGATGCATGAACTGTGGGTGCAATTGCTCAGCTTTCACCCTTCCTGTCTCTGTGTTAACATTGTGCTGCCCTCCCAAAGGCCGGAAAATCCAGAGGAACACTGATAGCATTAGAATCAACAAGTTTTGCATTACCAGAGAACTCAAAGGAAATGCCATGACATTATGAAGACAGAGAAGTGAAAATGTAGGAATTCTGCATGTTCAGCGGTATTCCTAAGTAAAGTGATCAAGACAACGACAACAAGAATACAATCAGTTTAGAGTGTACATCATTCAGCTGACAATCTACGACTACTACACATGACTCACATAATGATACTTTATATTTAATAATTTTTCTGATCATGCTCAGTCATATTGAAACTACACCTCAATCTATTGGGACATGCTGGGGAATATCCTGACCATCTCACCCCATCTTAATAGCATGGAAGTCATCTAGAAAGGCACAAACATATACTTCCCCTTCCACATTTTTGACTATTGCCATGACACATTCCTCCAAGGAATGCCGGTGATCTCAAAACCAGTCACTGGAACAGATACTTAGTTTTTCCAAACAGTGTAATTGCACTGCAAAACAAAGTACTGAATCATTTCCTGGTAAAAATGCCATTAAAATATTCTATGTAGCAAGAAGCCCTGCCTTGTATCATTGAATTGACCCAAAATAACAATGCTGTTTGCATATTTTAACTATATAGATATGACTGACTAACTGAAGTTTTACTGTGTTGTTTGTTAGCAGTTAATGATTATGTGGAATAATATTACACATGAGAATTCATTATGAATGACAAATGTGGGGGGCACGGTGGCTTAGTGGTTAACACGTTTGCCTCACACCTCCAGGGCTGACCCCCGCCATGTGTGTGTGGAGTTTGCATGTTCTCCCCGTGCCTCGGGGGTTTCCTCCAGGTACTCTGGTTTCCTACCTCGGTCCAAAGACATGTACTGTAGGTTGATTGACATCTCTAAATTGTCTGTAGTGTGTGATTGCATGAGTGAATGAGAGTGACAGGTTGTATCCTGCCTTGATGCCCAATGACACCTGAGATGGGGCACAGGCTCCCCGTGACCCGAGTATAGGTCGGATAAGCGGTAGACAATGAATGACAAATGTTAGTTAATGTTAAAAATTAACACATTTGAAAATATGCTAATTGACCATTTTTGTTGCTAATTACAATTTCTGATTTTAGACCTGATATTAGGTAGAAGATCTCCATGTGGAAGGTACTGAGCAATTAATTCAGTTCGTAAGACGTCCTTAAACTCTCAGTCTTTGACACGGTCAATATAATTATATGCAACATAATATAATGTATATATTGTTAATTCATAGATTACACCTAGTTTATCTATCTATCTATCTATCTATCTGTCTGTCTATCTATAACAGCAACCAAGAGCTTAAGGAACGAATAGGTCAGTCTAGTTTCGGAGTTTATTATAGACTTAGCACTACTTCCTTCCTGCCGAAAGCTGACTGATGCAATGGCAGTTCAGAGACAGCATGATAGCCTCCAAGTGGTTCCATCTACAGCAGTCCCCTGGGTCATTATCTTGCTACTTGATAAAGTTCCTTCCGAGATTGAATGTATTTTTCTGTAGACTTCTGACTTCTTTCTACTGCTACCATCATGAGCTACCTTATCAATAAAGATTGGTGAGCCAGGGCAAGAATCAGCCTTGCAAGCACAAACCTTGACACCACCTCCTCCATGCTTGACCAATGCTTGTATGTTTTGGATCTGATCTGATTCTCACAATCCATCATTCTATTGTTGACTGTTCTGGTTTTGTCTTTACAGTATTTTCAAGGATTCTGACATCAGCTGTTGTGGTTTTCCTTTGGCCATCCGGTTTGATGTCGTCTTGTTAGTGCACTATTGGTTTCTTTCTTCTTCGGGACATTCTGATTTTTATTCTTAGTATTATTATTAGGAGACCCTCTCATGTCTTGTACAGTTATGAGCCTTGTAATTAGTGCGTCAGCATGGCAAGATATTTGATATATGAACTTTTCCCATGATAAAATCATTTTAAAATCAGTGTTTAATACAAATTGATGCAAGGGGTCAAGAGGCCAGTGCTTAATTCCACAAAAATGTTCAGGAGGATGCAATTGATAAAGATGAACCAAATAAAAAAAATACAGCAAAATTGTGACAAATGTCTATCCATCAATGCAATATAATATAATCTAATGACTGAGGTTTTTGTGAACTTCTGTAGCTCATGCTCACCAACAGAAAAGTATATGTAGTATTTAAAGCACACAGGATATTGCTGCCCTCTAATGGCAAATTGTAAATACTAAAGTAAACATACACTTACAAAAAACAGTTTTGTTTGTGATGCAAAGCACACTGATTTTTACTAAGACATTCCAGCACATATATTATCAATATTGAGTGGGACTGGTTAAATGATTTATGTCAAAAATAATTCCTACCAAAATTATTGGTCCAGCAAAATGCATTGTAAAATGTACCAAGAATGTTGGATGAACAAATTTTAAATTAATTTGTACTTTATTGTCACATTTTCATATAAAATGTTTTTTTCCTGCTCCTTAGGCAACAGTTAGCATTAACATATTCTATTAACTCCAACCTCATTCAGTTTTATTTATCAAGCATCTCAACACGTCAACAGACACACATGCTCATGGTCGCTCTCGTTCTCTCACACGCACAGGTTGGATTACATTTAGTGCAGTTGTCGCGGAACAGAGCAAGCAAAAAAGAGACAAAGCAGTGATAACATGAACATAAAGGGAATTTTTTCCATATGAATGCCTGTTCTGAGACCACTTTTATAGTTCATTTTACATCAAGACAACAAATAA
Organism: Hemibagrus guttatus; assembly: GCA_033459395.1. Taxonomy (NCBI): domain Eukaryota; kingdom Metazoa; phylum Chordata; class Actinopteri; order Siluriformes; family Bagridae; genus Hemibagrus; species Hemibagrus guttatus. The sequence goes on along the minus strand of JAUCMX010000017.1, from coordinate 6,228,274 downwards.
AGCTTGGGGAAAAACAAAGCAAAAACACACCCCCAAAGCAAAAAGAAATAAACAAAACAGATTAGACTCTCAGCACTTTCCCCATATCCCCCTCAGTGCACTGTGGTTTGGTCTGTAGCAGTTCACCACTTCACATCTTCAGTGTAATTCAATAATTTCAGGCATATATTGTGTGACGCTTCAACATGATAAAGATTGTACACAAAAAAGAGACTGAACATTGAATCAGTAACATATACAAAGACAAGATACACCATAGAAGACAAAACAAAAACACAGTTTTGTTTTCAATTACACCATGACAGTAGAAATCAAATATATTTTCTCTTATGATTAGTCATTTGCAAAATGGTCATTATTGCAGGTTTTGCCTAAAATGTAACGACTGGCTCAAAACAGTGTTGAGAAGCTGCTGAGAGATGAAGAAACAGCTCTACATGTTCACAAAGGTCATGATCTTCAGTCAAGTTACTCAGTACTGAGTAGTAAATTGAAAGAAAGACTCACTATTATCCATGCACAGCTATATTGATAACTGAAGCAGAATAAATACACTGAGAAATCTGTACAATTCTCTTATGGACAAAAGGTTTGCAGTGCTACCTAAAATGTAGTGTAGCTTTACCAGCTATATGATTATCTCTGTGATCAGGAAATGTATTCTTTACACAGCATTTATACTAATATGTAAACCTAACACAAAGAGCACCTTTTTGAACAGGACAACCCATCATACAAACATAACTTTCAATACACATTCAAATGAATATATGCAAAACATTCACATACACACCAGACAGAAAATGAGTCCAACACCCATTCTTCTTCTCCATATAGTGTATGCGGACACACATTTTTCTTGGATTTTGCTTCTTATATATTACCAGCTAAGGTATGTTTATTGTAATCTGGGCCAAATAAAACCCCCGATACTGCATAATAAATTTCCTTGAAAAATCTATTTTTAAAAGCATAATTCAAACAAAATAGCTGAATTTTTCTTGTAGAGGTTTTGCCATCATTGTCAAGAAATTCCAACAGGGCAAGGAATAAGGAATTAATATTTTTTGATAAAAGAAAATAAATCCCCCCCAGTGTAAAATCCTTTGCTTAGAGCACTGAACAGATCTGCAGATTTACTGTACATTATTGGCACTTAGCCACAAATAATGCTACACTACATTTGCCTGTTTCCCAGTTAATTTTGTCCAAGCTTTTCAAAGTTTCTATATCTAGACTGCTGGTCATCTTAGATTTCTTGGTTTTTGGGACCAGAGAAGTGAACACATAAGTAACATATACAAGGAAGTACAACTTCATTGATCCACATACCTTCACAGACCTGATGTGCAAATAATCTAATGGAAACTTATTAACCAAAATGTTATGATAATCAAAAGGCTGAAATCATAGTTGCACTACTCACTTCCCTCTAAGCTCAAGGGTTCTGGTTTGACCCTGAGCTCAAGTTATTGTCTGTACTGTCACATTTTCTCTAAGAATCAGGGAGCCTGGCATATTGGCTCTGTAGATTTTCCCAAGATGTGTATGTGCACATGGGGCTCTGTGATGCACCACCCAGAGAGTACTCCTACTTCATTGCATGCTCCTGATCCACTGTGACCATGATAAAGCAATTACTGAACAGGTGAGTGTTCCCCATGAAAGAGGCAGTGCCTGCAACTGGAAGCATCACAACTGAAATTTGTAACAAGACAAATTAATTCTGTAAAACATTTTAGCAGTAACAATAATGCTATAAACTAATTACATCTGTTTTACATGAAATAACAGTTATATTCCAGCTCTCTCTTACTTGTTTTCATACACATATTTTTAACAGTTTTAAAATGTAATCTGATGAGTTGCAGAACTTTTACTTGTATAACTTTTAAAGAATTTTACATTATTCTTTGCATCCAGTAAACAGTTTCACCAAAAAGAAGTTTCTCAAACAACTAGTTTGGCACTAGTTCATACCTTTGCTCCAAGATTTGTGACTGGTTCCGTCAAAAGCTTCTAGCAAGTAAATATACTGTATGTTCAAAAGTTTGTGGACACCTGACCATTGCATCCATATGTGCTTTTTGAACATCCCATTTGAGATTTTTTTTTTCTCCCCTTTACTGTTATAATCACGTCCTGTGTTTGAAGCACTTACCGTGAGTTTCTTGTCTGTGTTGGCATATTAATCTTAGTTTAAACCATCTAATTTTCTCTTTTGCCTCAATATTTTAGGCTATCACCTTTCGTTTCCATTTTTTTTTCTTGCCTATTGCAGTTAATTGTTCTTTTTTTTTCGGGAGAACCTTTCTGTTTTTTCAAACAGCATTCAGAGGAAATCCACTTCAGAGCTCTTCAATATCCAGGTCAAATTCACTTAAAGGTACGTAGTCTTAACATACGGCTAACATTCAGCTTGTAGTGTGTGAGCTGCAGAATGTTTAGTAATCTGTCTCTAACCTCTAACACTAACCTCTGTCGTTAGTGTTCATTTTACTTGTGATAAGTGTATGCTAGTTAGCTATCTGATGGAGAGGATATTAGCTTTAGAGGTGCGCATCCAGACACTAGAGAGGGTTAGTGATAGCAAGAGTAGTGTAGTGTCTGTTGGGGGAAGTCTGGATGCCTTAGGTGGAGTTAGTAACCCCCCAACTCCGGCATTAGAGCCCTCACAGTGGGGCGAATGAGTGACGACTCCGCGGCATAGTCGCAAAGCCAAGGCTAATGCTAAGGCTTGCCCACAGGAGCACCACTCCTCTCCACTTCACATGTCCAACAGGTTTGCTCTCCTCAGTGAAGCACCCGCTGAGAAACCTGAATGAGCTCTGGTTATAGGAGACTATATCTTAAGGCATGTAAAATTAGCTAGGCCTTTAGGGGTTCCAGCAGCACAGGTCAGGTGTATTTCAGGAGCCAGGGCACCAGACATAGCAGGTAATCTTAGAATCTCTCGAAGATAGTCTTCCATGTAGGCGCTTGCGATATACTCCTCCGCCAGTCTGAGGTTACTAAGAGTAATGTTGTGAAGGTGTGTAAATTAGCAAAGGCGCTGTCTGATCCAGTATTATGCTCTGGCCCCATCCCAATGCGATGTGGCGATGTAGCTTACAGCAGGTTATGGTTGCTGAACTGCTGGATGTCCAGGTGGCGCTCCGAAAACAACGTGGGCTTCATAGATAATTGGAGCTCGTTTGAGGCCAAGGCTGACCTGTTAGGACGGGATGGTGTCCATCCCACTCAGGAAGGTGCTGCTCTCATTTCTTGCTCTCATAGCACATAGTCTTAGAGCAGGGCTAGTTAATCGGTGACAATCCAGAGCCAGGGCCAGGGAGCATACAAGCAGGCTAATCCGACCATCTGCTAGCTGCAAAGAATCGTCACCCAGGGTTCATAACATTGAGACTGTGTCTGTTCCCCGAGCTAAACAAAAATGTTTTAACAATCAGAAAATTTAGAAACCTGATTAACATAAAACTAGATCATAGCACAGCCAGCACCCTTTGATCTGAAGCTAGGACTGTTAAATATAAGGTCTCTTTCATCTAAAGCACTTATTCTTAATGAACTGATTACTGATCAGGAATTTAGTGTTCTATGTTTAACAGAAACATGGATTAAACCAAATGAGTATGTAGCATTAAATGAAGCTTGTCCGCTTGGTTATAGTTATATACATCAACCATGTCTAACAGGCAAAGAAGGAGGTGTCGCAGTTATTCATGAGAAGCTAAGTGCCACAGAAAAGCCCAGACATGAATTCAACACATTTGAAGTTCTTTATACTAACCTAACTTATGTAGCCACAAAAAAATAAGTTCACAGAGTCGATTCCACTAATTGAACCTCCAGGCCACCTCCAGGGCCATATTCTGAATTCCTCAGTAATTTGCAGATTTCATTTCAAACCTTGTTGTTTCTTTAGACAAAGCATTAATTGTAGGAAACTTCAACATTCATTTTGATAAGTCAAAAATTCAGCTAAGTCAGATGAGAGACACCAGCTTATTAAGATTGAAGAATGTGTAAAGGACTTTAGACAGTGGATGCTTACCAACTTCCTCCTGCTTAACTCTGACAAGACAGAGACGCTTGTACTAGGACCACCTGCAGCTAGAAGTAAGCTTTCTGATTACAGAGTAACTGGATGGTCTTTCTGTTTCATCTTGTCCAGCAGTAAAAGACCTTGCTGTGATTATTGACTCTGGTCTTTCGTTTGAAGCTCATGTAGGTAATATCACTAGGGTAACCTTGTTTCATCTCAGAATTATTGCTAAGATAAGAAATATGATGTCACTTCATGATGCAGAAAAACTAGCTCCTGCTTTTGTTAAATCTAGGTTGGATTATTGTAAATGCCTTACTGTCTGGATGTTCCAGTAGGAGCATAAACAAGCTCAAGTTAGTCCAGAACGCAGCAGCTAGAGTCCTAACTAGAACCAGAAGATATAAACACATCACTCCTATCTTGTACACTGTATTGGCTCCCAGTCAAATTTCGCACTGATTATAAAATATTATTATTGACCTATAAAGCACTAAACGGTCTCACACCACAGTACCTGAGCGATCTTTTGGTTCTTTATGACCTGCCACGCCTACTCCGATTAAAGGGTGCAGGTTATTTGGTAGTACCTCAAGTAGCAAAGGCTACAGGAGGGGTCAGAGCTTTTTCTTACAAAGCCCCACAGTTATGGAACAGCCTTCCAATTAGTGTTCGAGATTCAGACACAGTCTCAATGTTTAAGTCTAGGCTGAAGACACATTTGTTTAGTCAAGCTTTTAATGTATAGTTTCTCTTAGGTAAAGGAGCAGATCTGGAAGGTTCATGGGCATAAAGTGTTTGGTGAACTGGCATTTTTGGATCCCTGTCGCATTACCACCCTCGCAAGTCACTCAGGTTTGCTGACTGAAGTGGTTGAACGTTTCATGTCCCGGGAAGCCTTCATGTCTGTCACCTTCTGGCTCTCCCTTTCAGTCTGTCATAGCTAGTCTTGCTGGAGTCCCTGCCTGCACTTTACACATAATCTATATTGTCACAAGCATACTTAATATCTTTCTCTCTCTGTCGAGCTATACCTCCCACTCCCAAGCTCCCAGTGTTCTACTGGGAGTTTCCAGTGTGACCACTGGCTCTACCCCTAGTAAGAGTCTCGTCACTTGGTGGTGCTCACTGATGCTGTGGATGAATCTGTGTGGACAGCCTGTGAACAGTAAACAGCCGTGGGCAGAGCCACTTGGGAACTTTCAACACCGTCGCGGATCTACCGTAACATCTGTCACCTTGGAATTAGTGTCTATAATGAACTCAGAAACTACACTGACCTAATAGTTCCTCATGGGCCTTTGGTTGCTGTTGTAGAAAGGACATTATTTACAGTTACATTATTTAATGTCCAGTGTCACCCAAATGAGGATGGTTTCCCTTCTGAGCCTGGTTCCTCTCAAGGTTTATTCCTCATATCACAGGGAGTTTTTGCTTGCCACCATTGCCGCAGGCTTGCTCATATTAAATATTATATATATATATATATATATATATATATATATATATATATATATATATATATATATATATATATATATATATATATATATATATTATTTTCCATCTCGGTTTCTCTTCTTCTGTAAAGCTGCTTGAGACAGTTGGACTGATTGAATTGAATTATATTGAATTGAAAACAATAACCTCCACTTTTCTGGGGAGGCTTTCCACTTGATTTTGATGTGGGGTAGGGTATAGGGATTTGTCCAATAAGCAAAAACAGAGTACTGATTAAGGGTACTGATGCAATTGGCATTTCAATTTACCCCAACTGTGTTCTTAGGGGTTCACTTCAGGGCTCTGTGAAGGCCACTCAAGGTCTTCCACTTCAACCTTGGCAAACCATGTTGTCATGGACCTGACATTCCCATAGGGATTGATCATGCTGGAAGATTTTGGGCTAGGCCCCCTAGTTCCACTGTAGGGAAATTGTAATGCTACAACATACAAAAGACATCTTGGTGACAGTAGAGTACTTCAAATTTTCAGGTGCATCTGATTTCCAGGTGTCCAGAAACATTTGGCTATGTAACATACTACCTGTGCAAAATAATTGCACAATCATTTATCATGCTGCTTAACTTTAATGTTGTTATTGTGCACGACACTTTACTTGCCCTTAGCAAACAATAGACAAAAAACCAAGAATTTCACAGGCCCTTGTTCAGCTTCACTACTGACATCCCACCAACACCCATGGAGCATTTCAAGCTACTGTTTATGGTTAATAGTATGAATGGATCATTGGGTTAATCCACTGGAAAAAATCAAGGCATCAGCAAAGCCGCAAAGACCTAACTGGGCAATCCTGTTTGCTCCCAGGCATAAAGGCCACAATTTCCACCAGTACCACATACTAAATTGATACTGCAGGGGAAGAAATATACAGTTCCTCAAGTTCCATCAAGTCTTCCCTCTTTGCTTTATGTTTTTATTTTTAATGTTATATATGAATAATTTATTATTCTATCTTTTTCAATAAAATTGAAATTACATCAAATATAGTGCATGCTCATTTCTAAATACAAATGAATGTCAGTAACTGTTACTGTCTCTCAGTCTAAGAGTTGGCGGTCTTGATCTTCACTACAAGTCTTGTGCAAAATATCTGCAGCATTGCCAGGCTCTAAACTTCTGGAGGAAGTTTTATTGCCTCATCTTCCATCAGTTGGTAAGTCTCTTGAAAATCTGTGCCACTTGGGCCATGTTCAGAGATAAAGTGGCCCTCTTCAGCCACTTTAATACTTTCTGGACATGAAGGAGGATGTAGCTCAGATGTAGAGCTCTCAGAGTGACCCTGCCTGCAGGTTTGGGACTTGTGGCATTTGCTCCTGGACTCTCCTTCTACTTGTCCACCTTGGGGCTCTTCACCTTTTCTGGGCTCCTCCACTTGCTTGTCATGCATCTTAAATGTTTCTGTCTCCACATGGTCTATCTGATAATAGAAGACAGAAGGTGGCTCATTCTGACTTAGAGCATCCTCCTGGTTCTCTTTGATGCATAGCAGTGTTGCTCCTCCTGGAAAAGTGTCCTGAAAGAACATTTGGTCTACCTCAACCATACTCCCAACCTCCTCCTGGCTGCCAAGCTCCTCATGCAAAAAAGACAGTTTCGGACTGGGACTCTGCACCTCCTCTCTGGGTGCCTCTTCCTCTTCCTGCTCCCTTCTCCTTTCCTGCTCCTCAGCACTCTGCAGGTGGAGCACAGCTGTCTCATTCTCGTGCTCCAGGCTATGGCATTGCTCCTCTAGTAGCTCCTGCTCACTTGAGGCCTCTGACTTCACCTCTACTCCAAAGTCCAGGGAAGAGCGGGCACACGAAGTACCGGGGTTCAGCTCAGTTTCTTTTCCATAGTCTTCTCCAAATCTGGTGCCTAACACATGTCTTTTCTCCCTGTCTAACTTCATAATTGTGTGTAAGAAGTGAGTGCGAACACGGATGGGGTTGAACTCAATCCGCCCTGCTGCATTATGGCAGCCATCTCTAGAACAGCCACATGGGAATGACATGCGATCCACCTGGGATAGAGAGATGGAAAAGCATCATAACTGCTACAATTAAAATAAGAATAATAAGGATTAATTTAGGAAGATCAGTGAATGCTGGGAACCTTGTGTTGGTCTTATGTAATATAATTTGTAAAATTAATTGCAGGACTAGCACCTATTTCACCTAGCACAGAGACATGGAGAAGAAAAAAAATGGAGAAACAGACAGACCTGCCAACCCCAAAAAGTAAACTCTTCAAAAAAATAAATAAAATTAAATAAAAATAAAATACAATTTTATACACTCCTTTTTATTTATCCTATTTTCAGCATTACAGTGAACTATTTCAGCTGACTCCATCAGCTGATCCATCACAACATCTATTGACACAGCCATTTAATGTTAATAGTTATGGATTCACAGAAAACTTTAAGATTGTTTATTTATGGGTTGCCATAATATATAGCATCAACAAAGAGTTTACTTAGAGCAGGTGTAGAGTTGTTTCTTTTCTGATATACACGTGAGACTGTTGAGCTTGCAAGCTAAAATTAGCTATATCTTTTCTAACTGTAGCTTGCACAGTCAAACAGCTATGCACATAGATTAGAATTAGTGGATGACAAAACAGGTATTTGTTAATATCAGAGAGTTTAATACAATTGACCATTTATTAGTCGTACAATCAAATGTCGACTGGATAATCTGCAGAAAACAGAACAGTATGTTTTTTTAAACCTGCAACCCTTGCTAACGTTTTCCAGCATTAAAATGTGGAGTGCCTGAACAAGATACATAAAGGTTGGCACATCTACTTATAGTATTAACCATACAGTCAATTTTAATTGACTCTTAATGTTAACTTGTAATGTTGGAACTTGGTAACATGTAATGTCCCCATATATCAAGTCTAGTACACATTGTAGCAATAATGTATGATAATCCTAACAATGATGGGGATTTTTTTTCCTCCGTGGCATACTAGATCCATCAAAGGAAAGGTTCTTATGAAAATCAGAAGTTTATGCCATTTTTTAAGACAAATGTAGGAATAATGTAAGGAGAATTTCAGGACATTATGCTAGAAGATTGCTATAAAATTATTTGAAACCACCATGCCTTGCTTTCATTAATACAGAGCTAGTACATCACATATTGTTCTTGGCCATGAACATTCCTCTCTCACATACATACAAAACACACACATCGAGAGAGAGAGAGAACAAATCTCTAACCTGGCATTTGATGCCTGCTCTGCTGCAGCCACACTGGTGTGGGTCACAGTAGAAGCGGCAGTCACAGCCACATTCCTCACGTGACAGCCGGATGGCACGCAGCTCCATTTTCTCTCTGGCATCAATGCGAGCAATACCCGAGGCACGCAATAGTGCCCGCCGCCTCTTGGTAGGCAATGGCTGTAGGAAGAAACAGTCATCCACCTCGACACCCTCCACATCCAGATCCTCATCAGACACGTCATCCAGTGTCAGCAGGTCTGCCTGGGCACAATGCACTGTGCCATTCCGTGTCAACTGGAAATTGATGTTAAACTCAGTCATAACAGAGATCTACTTTTTTTAAAATAAGTTTAGTCTTCCAAAAATCTTTTTCATGCTCAATTTTTTAGCCCTTCTTCCTAATGTGGCAAAGATTCAACAGTTTGGGGTTTAAGCAACACACCTTTAATTAAAAATAGTGAAAATACCCAAAATTCCTTTTTTTTGCTTAAAAAGATCACTCAATTTATCATGCCTTTCCCATAACAAAATTTTGTAATAATCACTTTTTTTGCTTTCCTGTAAAAAGGAAAACCATACACTAATATGCAGCATATATACACCATAAAAAGCACCACAGCACATTTGTATTAAAGAGCAAATCTGAACCTTCATCTTGCGAGCATTCAGCTTCTCTTGACGCAGGTGCTGCCGTAGGATGTTGCGGTGGCTGCTTTCCTGCTCTCGAGCAAACTCTCCCAGTGTGTACTGACGTATGGCACAGTGATGCCGTGCCATGCCCAATGAGCTACCACCTTGGCTAGGGACACTAGTGAAGCCTTGCCTTCTGGAGAAATAGTAAACTGTCACAGCATCAAAACGCACCCGCTTATGGCCCAGAGAGGTTTTCTTTCGTCTAAGAATGGAAGTGGCTAAGAGGAGAAATTGAAGAGAAATGATTATTAAAAGTGGTTATTTCCTGCATGAGGACACTTTGCCATTTGTTATATACAGTATGACCTGGTTATTATTAAAACATAAAACTCATTAAAAGATAAAATGAATCACAAATTACATTGGTCATTTTCACATTTTACTTTATTGTTTATACATTTTGACTTTAATAGATAGTGCTATCCTAGCATGCCTAATATTTTGATGTATTTATACGAATAATTGATGTTTTCTTTGCATGGCTGTAAAAATAGTAAAACTATCAATGAAGGTATGGACAGTATGATGCATCTTATTTAACAGTTGAAATATCTTGCATAGTCTATAGCAGAATGGCACCATTCATAAAAAAGAGAAGAATAAAGTCCTCTTTCCAAGGAGCCAGTGTGTTATGCAACACATGTTATAAGTAGCAAACCTAAGCTGTAATTAATAAATAATAATAATAATAATAATAATAATAATAATAATAATAATAAAAAAATTGGTTTGTTGTTTGGCTGCTTTAATTTACTAATATATTTTGTGTTTAATGAATCAATATACACACATTTAAAATATTACATACATACATACATACATACAAAATTTCTATACAAGGTTTTTTTTCCAGGTACAAAAAATGCTGTAAAGTAAGAATGCTTTAAAAAAGGAGGTGCTAATTTTTTTTTATCATGTTCCCATCCATTTCCCAATTTTTCCCATGAAGACCACTTCTGGCCAGACTTCTCTGGACAGTAGATGGATGAACCTGGATCACACTGGTTACCGGCAGTTCTTTACTGATGGGTACTGCTAGATATCTGATGTCGAAGGGAAGTAAGCATAATATGTGTTTCAATTGCTGCATTAAGTTTCCTTGGCTGACCACTGCATCTGCAGTCCTCAACATTTCCCGTTTCTTTAAAATTGCTTGAATAATATCTTGAAACCCCTGTGTGCTTTGAAATCTTTGCCTGGGAGAGACCTTGCTGATGCAGTATAACTACTTTGTGTCTTTGCTCAGCCCTGCCATAGTGTGTGACATGAAATTGTCTTCCACAACCTCACCTTGGTAGCAGAGTTTGGCTGTTTCTCATGTAGTTTTAAGGCTCCTACACAGCATTTTCTGTTTCAGTTAATGACTGTGTTTCAACTTGCATATTAAATTGATCACTAGCACCTGCTTGGTATAACTGGTTAATCATATACCTGACTCTGATCCTACAAAATGTGTAAGAATTGATGCTGGATTGAAGCTGGTATGTAGTCACACCAAATATTGATTTGATTTAGATTTTTCTTCGGTTTGCTTCTGTGTGTTTTTCACTTTGCATTTTGTAAATTGATTAAAAAATAAATAAATAAATAATAATAATAATTCATAATAATAATAATAATAAAAAAAAACAACAATAATAACAACAACAACAATGATTTAAAAATATATTTTTGAAAGCATTCTTACTTTACAGCACTTCACACCTGCCTAAAGCTTTTGCACATTGCTGTATATATATATATATAAAAATTTACTATATTTTACATTTATGGCATTTGGCAGACATCCTTATCCATAAACTTTCATTTCATTTCCAAATCCAGAAACTTTCATTTCTCTCATTTTTTATACAACTGAGCAATTGAGGGTTAAGTGCCTTGCTCAAGGGCCCAGCAGTGGTGGCTTGGTGGGCCTCATATTTTCATAAAAAATGCAATTAATTCATATGACTTTCATCCTACTAAGCAAAAATCTAAGTCTGGGTGCATTAAATGTTACAATTAAACTATGACCTTTGGTGGCTCTTACGTGTGAGGGTGCTGCAGGGGGCATTGATACTGTCACAGCTATCCACGCTGTCACTGCTGGAGACATCATCATCTGATTCTTTGAGCATCGAGCATGGTGAGCTGCTGTCCACCTCCTCAAATCTACGCTTTAGGCCAAGACCTGATACCGTCTCCATGGAAACTTGATGTTCTGAGGACATGACATACAGCCAAAGCTCATGAATACACAAAAGAGAAAATAAAAGCAGCAGCAGGCAATTTAACTCTAAATCTTAGTAGCAGTTAATGACGTCAGCACTCCTACTAAATGTCAGACAACAGTACTTTGTTAAATCTGCAACACTAAAATAAGATTAATAATCATCTCATGGAAGATTTTCATACATTACCTTCAAAATGGTTGCAATAAGCATTTTAAATTCTGATAATTGTTTACATACTTGTTTAAGTGAAGCGCATCATCGAAAGTTGCCATGAAAGTACATGTGATTATTAGGGGTCCAAGCACAGGAATTTATGTTTTGGTTTATAGGTCATGAACTGCAAGTCATACAAACAAATAACCTCCCATGATTCCATGCATTCTCCCAAACAAAATAAAAGCCTCAAAAACATTTAGCATCGACACTTAGATTTTGTGATCTGATTAATAAGCAAAACCTACTTTTTCAACAATAACAATTTCAACAATAACAATTTTATATTTTTAGAAAAAGATGTCAAACCACTCAACTGATTCTAAATAATTATATAAAGCATGGCCACACACAATTAATTCTAAGGAGATTAATTAACCGCTGATAATTTTAGCATAATTTCCTACTGAGATATGATCAAGAAATTTGAAAGGCTGTACACTTCTGATGCAATATCGATCAAATTGGCACTGTTTGTGCACACAAAAACAAAGATATTTTGTAGCAAATATACTGTGGAGTAAAACTACTTTTGTTATATAAATGGTCTTTTGAACCATTTAGCCCAGTTCAAATTTACAATAATTTACATAATATGCAAAAATATTTTTGTAAACTTGTCCTAGGTTTCTTGATCTTCACAAATCTGTCATATCTGAAGAGGTTGGCACATGGTCATCAACAGGAGGTGGCGCTAAGGCTAGACCAAGTCTTATAGGGATGAAATTTGGTGTGGCATCGGTGTGCGCATCTGTAGTTTAATTACCAATCTATTATTAAATATTATTGAATTACTTCAAAATTTGACCACCTTCACAAAACAAGCTCACAGACACTGGCTAGTGAAGCAGTGATTGACAGGGGACAGCACTGACAGGGTAAGCCCTCTCCGAGAGAAAAAATACAAAACAAAACAAAATAAAAACATCCTGCTTTTGCGAACTAGTCCTAGATCTTTGATCCTATTCCCACCAAATTTAATCTGTATCGGCTACAGGTTTCTACCAAAAGTTTTTCAAATGATTTTGCTGGGGCAAATGATTTGGCCACTGTCATCCAATGAAATTCCACAGCAAAGACACTAAAACAGGAAGCCATGTGTCAGCAATGCTTTGCTTTGAGTCATGACAAATTTGGTATACTTTATTACTAGGGGGAATATTGGGTACCCACCAAGTTTCATGAAATTAGGCTATATGGGTGCACTACACCATAAAAAAGAGAACAAAAATTCAAATGCCTATAACTTTGGAACCAAAGCAGGTGTTTCAACCAAATTTCTTGTGCATCATGACAAAGGAGCTGAGCTGGGAAAGCATGAAACCTGTGTGCTGGCCTTTTTGGCCATCTTGGCATTATTGTTTTGACAATGGTTTTCCATGGCAGACCAAAGAAGCCCTATATACATCTAACAATCTCCAACACCACCAAGATGCCAAAGTAGAGTACATTTTTGCTTATAACTTTTGAACCATTTGTCTTAGAGTTTTCTGCTGAATCATTTGGTCATGATGAACTGAATAAACTTTTGTAAATGTAAACTTTGCAAAACCTTTAATATTTTGAAAACCCTACAGTTCATCCCATCACCACCAATTTTGTTACATATCCTCAGAGGGTTCTGACCACAATTTATTCAAAGAATTTTGCTAGGGCAATTGGTACGGCTGCTGTTGTCCAATGAATTTCCACAGAAAAGCCACCAAAAAGGGAAGTGAGTCATACCTCAAGAGTGCTTTGTTGGAGTGATGCCAAACTTGGTATTACAACTTTGCTAATACCACTTTGTTGGTAGTAGCAATGGTGAGTATGTGCCAAATTTCATATTTGGCCACTTGGGGGCACTGAACCATTTAAAAATGTGTCACATCCCATTACCCTGGAACCAAAGAAGATACTTCAACTAAATTTCTTACGATTCAGTGTTTAGGATCCTCTCTGGGAACTTATGAATTCTCCATGTCAGCCATTGTGCGTTTTATTCATCTTTGACCTTGTCTAAATCACTTTTATCTCCTTCTAGAGTTATGGCACAATAAGGTTTTGAGTATTTGTGTACCTCTTTGCCAGTCTGATGGCCCTGAGGTGTTCGGTCCCTTCATTGCTGCTTCATAGCAGATTTCTTTATATCTGCTGAACCAAAGACATTGAGCTACTCACTGTCAGTATTCAGCCATATTACCTTCTGAGGGAGTTTTCACACGTTATCGCGATCAATGTGTACGTACCTCCTTCAGCTGATGCCGCTGCTGCATGTGATCTATTATACATTGTTGTAACAGTTACAGACCCGGCACCTGCAGTCTCTCCTTCTCATCTCTGGTGACTTCAACCATGCCTGTCTATCTTCCACTCTTCCCACATTCACACAATACGTTCAGTGCTAAGCCAGAGACAATAAAACACTAGACTTGCTGTATGCAAATGTAAAGGATGCATACAGCTCCTTCCCCCTACCCCTGTTGGGCCGTTCGGAAACACAACCTCGTCTGTCTGCTTCCTGAATACACACCCAGGGTGAAGAGAGGACCACCTCAGAAAAAGTCTGTGAAGATCTGGTCTGAGGAGGTCTGTGAGAGACTGTTTTGATACTACAGACTGTGAGACACTCTGCAGCTCTCATGGTGAGGACATTGATGGTCTCACCCACTGCATCACGGATTATATAAATTTCTGCATGGAGAATACTGAAACCCTGGGTGACCCCTGAGCTCAAAGACCTGCTAAACGAGAAGAGGGCTTTTATTTCAGGGGATAAAGAGGAGCTCAAAAGAGCTCAGAAGGAACACAAATACAAGATGAGATGGTGTAAGGACAGCTACAGGAGGAAACTGGAGGTGCGGTTATCATAAAACAATGTCCATGATGTGTGGAGAGGACTAAAAAACATCTCAGGGTATGGACAAAGTGGCGGGAGAGAACCAGTTAACGGTGATCAGCTTTGGGCGAACGAGTTGAATCTGTTTAACAGATTTGACTCTGTTCCCACTTCCTCTCCCACCCTGCGTTCTCCTTCTGCACCCTACTCCAGTCCAGATACATGTTTAATCTAAGCGTCAGCCTGGAGAAGGTCCCAATGCTGTGGAAGACTTCCTGTGTGGTTCCAGTACCAAAGACTGCACACCCCAGGGAATTGAACCACTTCAGACCTGTTGCCTTAACCTCCCACCTGATGAAGACCATGGAGAGGATCATCCTCCGTCACCTCCGTTCCTTCGTATGCACAGTGCTCAACCCACTGCAGTTTGCATATCGGCCTGGCATAGGTGTGGACAACGAGTGATCTACCTGCTGCACTGACTCACCTGGAGCCTACCGGAAGCACTGTGAGATTCATATTCTTTGACTTCTCCAGTGCTTTCAACACAATTCAGCCAGCACTGTTGTGTGGGAAGCTTGAGCGGTCGGAGGTGGATGATCACCCGGCCGCATGGATAATCAACTACCTCACCAACAGACCACAGTATCTAAGATTGCATGACTGTGTGTCTGAGGTGGTAGCCTGTAATACCAGGGCTCCCCAGGGCATGGTGCTCTCCCAGTTTATTTTCACACTGTACACCTCAGACTTCAGTTACAACACTAACCCCCAGGCACGTGCACAGGTAGGATTCAACCTGTGCAGAGCACATTCCCTTTTTGTCCTTAGACTCCGAAGTGCCCTTTTTTTTTGGAGGTGTTTTTTTTTTTTTCTTCAATAAATTAATGCTATCGGTCACCCTTTACATCTGTCTGTCTGTCTGTTTTCCAAATATATTTAGCCAATTAAAGGTATTAAAAAGAGCTTGTGACTAAATCTTTTTGGATCCGCTCAAACTATCAGTCAAACCTCATAACTCCGCCCCCTGAATGCAGCAAACTGAAGTTCCACAGCAGAGCAGCTGAACGTCTTGCAACATTCTTGTTTGAATAACATTATTGTCTTTACGAAAGAAACACTAGTATGTCTATAAAGACTCATATTTTATGCATTTGATGTCTGAGACCAGACCGGTGGCGGCGAGAGAGAGAGAGAGAGGGAGCTAGCATCTGCCATCTAAGTTAATCATAGCCAATAGCCTACAAATAGCCTTAAATAGCCTGTGAATACGGTAGCATTACATCTTTTATAAATTTAGATTTTGGCCAAACATATTTTACAACAGGAAAAACTGAGCACTCATAACCTATTGATGACAATGTGATGCCGTCGATTTAATGACAGACAAATTGCACATTTGCAACATTAACATTTAATAATTTTATATATGATCACATGGCATGGTTAATGTTTACGTTGTTAATATGCATGCATTTGCTCGCTAGATAATTTTTTTAATCTAGTATTGTATACTCCCCGCTCGTCTTCACATGTATAAACATAGTAAAAAAATGGTTTTATTACAGTAATGTTGTAGTAACTAAAAAACATTACAGAATCATCAGGTCACTGTGCATTCTTTATATTTTATCATGCAGAATGTAATGTGCATGTGTATTAATATATGTATATACAGTGAAGGGAAGAGCTACTGCAACTGTACTTTTCACAATATTTAATACATTTTTCATTGCTGGCTTATTTTAAGGAAGTGTAGTGCATGAGAGAGAACAACAAACCTTAGTGCACCTTCAAGAGACCAACGTCCCTGGTCCTCCGCACAGTTTTTGCCAGGTAGGCAGATAGATATGCTAATGGTATGGCTATAGTATAATCTCCTATTTTGATCCTTAATCTCCTATTTTCCCCTCTTCTCAGTGACATACATAAACATGTTAACCAAATAATAAATTTGCTCATAAAACCAAACAGAATTGCTAAAAAAAAATTTTCTCTTCAAATATATTTTTATTGAACTTTATGTATGCAAAGCAGAGACAAAATGAAAATGAATATAATTACACAATTAAATAAGAGGGAGTACACAAGAGCAATTCACAAGCACAGGACTCTACAAATAATACAGACAACCACCCAGGAGGCAAATTGTTAAAGCCAACTTTACATCTAGAAGGCTAGATATCCTTTGCACTGTATAATGCCAAGCTATCATAAAATGTAATTTTTCCATTTTTCTTTGAGATTTAGAAATTAAGTGGTCTTTAAAAGCCTTTCATGCTTATGTCATGTCATTATAATGGTGTATAACATGAAGACCTATAGTTCAGTTAACATTGCATTGCTTCCCTCTAGTGACCCCTACATATCAATCATGACAGTTTTAAAAGATCAAAACTGTTTTTTGTACTTATGTGAATTTTGATTATTGGTGGTTGCAGTGCAATGCCTCGTAAGGAGAGAATTAAAAAAAAGGAGGAGCGACAGCAGGCAGCCAAGGGTAGCAGCTCACTCATTTCATGGATCAGGCCAGTTTGTAGCAGGGAAGAAGAAAAGGAAGGAAGTAGTAATTCAGATTTACAAAGAGAAGCGATAGATGATGTGCAAGAATTTTCTGGTGAACAAGATAGAGGAGCTACTGCAGGAGAGTTGCCAGAAGGAGATGCAAGAGAAGAAATCCAGTTTGGCAGTGCTAATATAGATCAGGAAAATGTGATGGAGACTGGGGCCCCTGCAGGAGAGTTACAGTCAGAAGAAACAAGAGAAGAAAGCCAGTATAGAAGTGCTGCAAATAAAGAGGATGTAATTGTTAATTAATGGTTTTGAATTGTCCTACAGATCCTGCCCACATGCAAACGTTTAATATTAATTATAGTGACAGATATATTGAAATGTGAGAGAAAGTCGGACCTTGCCAGCCTATTATGACATTCCCAAAAATGCAGACGGACGGTCTTTCCTGAAGAGATGGTACACGGATCGGTTGGAGTATTCACCCAAAAATGATGCCATGTACTGCTTTAGCTGTCGCATTTTTCTAAGAGAAGAAAAATTCAAGAACAAAACAACCTGGAAGACAGTAGGCATAGACACATGATGAGCATGGTGAGATGGAACATATACTCCAAAAAAGCTCTACAAGCTGCTTTTGATACATCAGATATTCAGGGGAAAGCAACACGAGAGAGAGAGAAAGGCAAAGGAACAGGGAAATCCTAACACGTTTGATTGGTATTACCTTGTATCTGGCACGACAGGGGCAAGCTTTTAGAGGAGATGATGAGTCAAGCTCAAGTGCCAACCAAGGCAACTTAAGTGAACTTGTGAAAACACTGGCCCTGTATGATAGCGTAATGAAGCTGCATTTGGATGCCATCCAGGAAAAACAAGCCTCCGTGAAAAGACCCCAAGTGCCCCTTCTTTCAAACAGAAGCCAGAATGACATCATAATGTCCTTAGGTACCTTCATCAGGAGGGAAATACAGAATGAAATCAAAGATGCTCAAATCTTCTCCATCCTTCTGGATGAGACCACAGATGTCTTACAAAGAGCAATAGAGTTTGCTACAAAAGTGACATGGAAATAAAGGAGCGTTTTCTCCAGGTCTGCACTGTTGAGTGCACACCAAGAAAAGAGTTGGAGAATGTTGTCATCTCTCTTCTTCAAGACAATGGACTTGACTTGAACATCAGGGGCCAAGGATATGATGGGGCTGCAAACACAAGTTGAATGTACAAAGGTCTACAGTCCCGGATACGTACCCACAATGAAAAGGCTCTTTATGCTCATTGACAGGCACACTGCTTGAATCTGGTCCTAGTTGAGAGTGCAAAGTCCAGTGTTCACTTTGTGACATTTTTCTCCTTAGTGGAGAAACTGTATGTTTTCTGCACCGGCTCCACAAAGAGGCATACAGCATTTTTAAAATGCCAGCAGTCCTTGCATCCTGGTCAGCGTGTTGTTGAGCTGCAGAAGTTGTCTAACACTCGGTGGGCCTACCAAGAAAGATCCCTGAAAGCCCTCAGAGTTCTGAAAGCTTTAATCAAGCTGCTGACAGACATCAGTGATTCAGACCCACCTGACAAAGCTACTAGTGATGCAAAGATGTACCTGAGGGCTATCGACTTTGAATTCCTTGTTTGCTTAGAAATCACCACAACAGTGTTCCAGGTAACTGGAGTCGCATTTGATGCTCTGCAATGAAAAGACCTGGATCTCTCCACTGCCTACACAGTAACTGATGGTGTGCTGGACACAGTAAAGAATCTGAGGTCTGAGGAAGAATTTAACCATATTCCAGAAAGCCATTGAAAAGGCAGAAGATGCAGGTATCAACATTCCTACAGTACCTCCTGGCTATGGAAGGAAAAGGAAAGTGCCAGCACAATACCTGCATAGTGCCACAGCTGCTCAAGACAGCCATACTTTCCAACTGTTGAGGAGTTCTACCAAGCCAAGGTGCACTTCACGTTTCTGGATACAATCCCAGAGGAACTCAGAAGAAGATATAAAGTAGATGGGACGATGCCCACATGGAAAATACTGCAGTCATTCCACAGCCTGACAGTTCATGACAACTGGGTGAGCACACCAAACACAGAGGCTGTCAAAGCCATACACACACTGTGTGACTTTTATGGTGTTGAGGAGCAGCAACTGAAGACAGAGCTGAAGGTGTTCATGCCACTTGACTTGAAGGTGGTATGGAAGAGTATGCTTTCAACGCTAAAAGAAACCAGTGGCCAGCACGTTTTTTTCCCTAGACTAGTGGAAATGCTTAGAGCATATGCCACCATACCTGTATCAACTGCAACTGTGGAGAGATCCTTTTCAAAAATGAGGTTAATTAAGAACCAACGCCGAAGTCTCTGCTCAGAGGAGAGACTCTCAGACCTTCTCCTCATAGCCATAGAAAGGGACATCCCAGTGGATCACAGTGAAGTCATCTTCAACATCTTCAAGCACATGACTCACAGAAGATTGCTGTTGTAATTAGTTTTAAAGAAGCCCTGAAACCCTGTATATCTATATAACTATTATTAATAGTAAATAAATATAAAGCTTTTGAGACTATTATTTTGTGTTGTTTATTTGGAAGGGGGGTGACCTTTTTCAGTTTCAGCACATGCCCCTTGAAAGGTCTGTGCATGGCCCTGCGAACACCTGCCACCTCCAGAAGTTCTCAGATGATTCACCCATTGTTGGATGTGTATCTGACAGGAACGAACAAGATTAATCATCAAGGACTTTGTTGACTGGTGTGAGTGTAACCATTTGCACTTGAACACCAGTAAGACGAAGGAGATGGTGATTGACTTCCGGAGAAGAACACCGCACCACACATACCAGTGACCATCCAGGGCTTGGACATTGAGTTGGTGGATAGGTTCAAGTACCTGGGTGTCCACCTAAACAATAGACTGGACTGGCTGGATAACATTGATACTCTGTACAAGAAGGGCCAGAGTCACCTCCACCTGCTGAGGAGACTAGGGTCCTTTGGTGTGAGCAGGACATTATTAAGGACTTTGTGTGATATTGTGGTGGCCTCCGCAATTTTCTACTTCATAGTCTGCTGAGTCAGTGGCAGTACAGAGCAGGACAGGAAGAGACTGAACAAGCTGGTTAGGAGAGCCAGCTCTGTCCTGGGCTGCCCACTGGACCTGGTGGAGGAGGTGGGTGAGAGGAAGATGTTAGCTAAGCCGAGATCTATTATGAACACCATCTCTCACCCCCTGTATGGGACTGTGGAGATCCTGTGTAGCTCCTTCAGCAGCAGACTGCTACACCCCCAGTGTAGGAAGGAACGCTAGCTTGTTAACATTAGTTAATGCACTGAGTTAACAAGGACTAACAGTGAACAACTGTATATGCATTAACTAACGTTCACAAATATGAATATACAATAATAAATGTATTTTTCATTGTTTGTTCATGTTAGTAAATACATTAACTAACAACTAATGGAACCTTATTATAAAGTGTTATAAATAGGCCCATTTTACTCAGAGGCTTAAATGAACATTGTTTCTACATTTTAATTTGTGCATTTTTATCTAATTGCTTTTATTTGAAATTTAGATTTAAAAAAAAAAAAAAAAAAAAAAATATAAGCACACAATTAACTTTATCCTGCTTTGTCTCATTATATGCATTTTTAGTAGCCATTTTAACATTTAATGCAAGAAAATGTTTGGAATGTTAAATTCATTTACTGCAGAGTTGATAACTATATTTTTATTTGTAGAGAATGCAATGAAAGATTCACGGATTGACCGTGCTGTGGGTCTATACAAAAAGCTTGTGGCCTACTTCAGCCATTAGTTGAGTTGACTTCAGCCTCCTTCAGCGGAGGAGGGAGCTTGCTGTTGCCCAGCAAGAGCTCAACCTGCCTGAACACCAGCTTAAAACGGAATCCCATCAAGATAAGGACCTCGACAAGCTATGGTCCAGAGGGTCCTTGAACAGAAAACTGCTATTGGACGTGTTCTCACCTCTGACCGGAAGGCTAGACACCTGACACCAACCTGGCAGGATATTGAAGTGATCAAGACGCTCACTCCACTTGGAGACTTCATTGATGCTCTCTCAGGAGAACAGTACATTATCTCCTCAGTCAAGCCAGTCCTCCATCTTTTTGAGACAGTGTTGGCAATGCAGGAAGATGACACAGATCTCGCACAATCAATTAAGTAAAAAATCCTGCATTACCTTTAAGAAAAGAATAGTGATCCACAGACTCAGGAGCTGCTCGACATAGCCACAGTATGGGATCCACGGTTTAAACTGGACTATGTCAGTGAAAACAACAAAGTCAGTGTAAAGGAAAGACTGAAGAATGATATGACTAGCATTGCTATGGTAAGTATATCTTTACATGATTCACGTTACACTGTCTCACACAGAGTAAGAAATTTTTGTAAGGCGACATTGTTCGCAGCTGCAAATAATTGAAATTGGATTTAGCTAACCCACCTTAGTTTTTAAGTGCTGAGATGTTACTTTTGTTACTAAGTGTAGAATATTAAGATCATGTGACTTTTTCTCAGCAAAGTTCGCCCACCCTTCGCTGCCCCCCGTAGAAAAGAAGAGACAGACCGTAGACAGCTTTTTTTAAAGCAGCAAAGGGCGGTGAGGCAGCATCACCATCTGATGCTGATGCTTCAAGAGAATGATGTTGACATGGAGCTAGGCTCATATCTGCTCACAGAAACATCGACAGCGAAGATGACCCCTTAGTCTAGTGGAAGGAACCCAAGGGACAATATCCAATACTGTCTGTGCTGGCAAGGAAATACCTCTGTGTCACTGCTACAAGTTCCCCATCAGAAAGGGTTTTCAGCACAGGGGGGGAACATTGTAACATGCCTGAATTCCTCCCTGAAACCTCAAAATGTTGATGGGCTAGTGTTCTTGGCTAAGGACCTATAAGGTTCTGTGCCAATTGGAGCAAAAAGCACAAGTTCTATTTAATTATTTTTATTTATTATAGTTAACATTCTCTTATGTCCAACAGCTTAAAGCTTTACTCACTTTAAGGGGTCTAAAATAAAGACGAGACCATTTTTGTTACACCAGCACTTTATTATAACTGAATGTCTTAATTTCTGTTTTTATTATTTTGTTTTTTGTACTTGAGTGCAATAAATTTGTTGGAAAAATGAGAATTGTGTAAGAGAACCTTGATTTCAATTCCCATGGAGAAACATCGGTGATTCACATTTTAGCAAAAATCATGCAGACAGACAGAGTCTTCTATATCTTAAATGGTTTTCCGAAGTTGAGGGTTATAATAAGTTGATGTTAAATAATCAGGAAGAATGATATACGTACATGAGAATGTGGTTTAAACTTTACATGTACTGCAAGTTGAATGATAAGCATAGGCACAGACAAATAAAGAGCAATAGCAATTCTTCTCTATAACGCCACAAGCATGCAACAGAAAATGAGGGTGATAAAACACTCTCTTTAATTTTAACACTCCTCTGACACAGAGTTGAACAGATAAATAAATTTGTCAACAAGATGTCCCAGTATCCATGACAATTTCTTTTTTTTCTTGTAATACACAATATGACTTAAACACTTATTGAACACTAATTACCTCATTCATATATACACATGTATTCTCGCACAGGCATTACCAGTTAAAAACACTAGTCAATGTCTCAAAGGTTTTGGAAACACTGATTTCCTTTTGTATTCACATGTGCAAGCTGACAAATCACTCAAATTACTGGGCATGAGCATAGCTGAGGCGGTTTGCATTTAGTGACGACTCCAAAAAAACTCTACAAAAGGCGTAGCTCAAGTGCTAAAATGAAGAAATAGACGCTCAGCTGTATGTCGTAGTGCATACAGCTGACATAATTAAAAAGAATCTTTTTGTCAATGTAAGGAACTGGCAACTTTAAGAAATAAGCCCAGTTATATTCTCAGAGCTTTTGGCCATAGTTATGTACTAAATGCAAGAAGAAAAACATTTGAACATTCCAACATTCATTGGAAACAATTCTTGGAATCACTGGAAGATTTCTGCACAATGAACAGGAAAGAAAACCAGGAGTGAATATATAGTGAACTATTATTACCTGCATGTCAAATTACACATCCTGATTCCCTAGAATGATTATGGAACTGCTTTTCAGACACAAATAAATCACGTCTTTTCAAAGACCACATATTCAGCAGATTAGTTGAATTCATGTCCCTAACTGAAACGTGGCATCAGCAAGGGGTTTTCTATGCACTAAATAAAAGAAAGTGCACAACAGTGACTGTAGTGGCATTCTATACATCACTCATTTGAATCGCTGCCACTTAAAAGCAAAAACAAACTCGGTCTGCAACAATGTTTATGTAGGTGGTGTGTGTCAATGTAGCATCCAAATGAATGCCAGAACCCAAGGTTCCCTAGGTAAGCAACACACATGCATCTGCCATCTAGCCATCACAATTTGGCACAGATCCTTACACTTGCCCATTTTTCCTGCTTTTAACACATTAACTTTAAGAACTGGCCATTTCCTTGCTGTCTAATTAATCTTATCCTTGGACAGGTGCTATTTTAGAGATAATGAAAGGGATATTTACATTATTCACTGTCCGGTGTCACCCAAATGAGGACAGGTTCCCTTCTGAGCCTGGTTCCTCTCAAGGTTTCTTCCTCATATCTCAGGGAGTTTTTCCTTGCCACCGTCACTGCAGACTTGCTCATTAGGGATAAAGTAATACCTTTACTTTAAACTTTATCATTTTTTTCCTTCTCTCTGTTTCTATACCTCTGTAAAGCTGCTTTGAGAGAATGTCCATTGTTAAAAGCCCTATACAAATAAATTGAATTGGACAGCACAGATTTTCAGCTCAATTGGCCTTTGCTTCCTGAAAAAGTTATTCGAAATATAAATGTCTTCCAAATACTAAATATATAAAACTTTCAAAAACAGATTCATGAGTCAGTCACACACATGTTTGTAAGCTGCTGATTCAGACTAGATCAAAATCACTGCAGGGAGTCTGCTCAGAACTCTGATGTCAATACATCAGGTAGGGTTGCAGAAAGAACCAGCAGGATCACCAATCAAGCTTCTTTAATGAGAAGAATCATGGTTCTATAAACAAACAACATAGGCACTGATTAACTTATGACAATATGACAAAATTATATATGAATGCACCTTAATTAGCAATGTGGAAGTAATGGTGCAGATTTCCTCTTTTGCGCATGATTTCTGGTTTAAGTCTGTAGGAAGGAAGACGTCTGTCTGCGGTCATTCAAGTATATTTAATTAGCTGAAATATTTAGATGCAATAACTTGATTTATTAAAATTGATTAGTTCAATTCAATTAGCAACTAAATATGAACCATGAGCATAGCTATTTGAATCATCATTTACCATTATGAATAGACGTAGCTAACGTCGGCAACATTTAACATTTATACTGCCACAGAGTTTTCACTGGAGCATCAAAAGATCCTCTGCAGGGCTTTTGTCAACAAAGTCAAAAGCAAATATATTTTCGCTTTTGTGGATTCTTTAGATTCAAAACTTTTAACCAAAGCTCAAGAGCTTTTTCATGTTTAGGAGACAGATGGTGATCCCATGGCAAAACAACCCTCTCTGCTCCAGGTGCACGGCATCATGGGTAAAACCTGTGCTCTGACCCCAATTTCCTAAGCTGGGATAGGCTGGCCACACACTAGACTATTTTGGGTCCAATTTGTTCCCTCCAATGACTGTGGAGGCTTGGCCCAATTCAAGGCTAGTTGCAATTATTTCTTTAAATAATCCTCAAGTGTGTGGCATCAATACGATTATTTTACTGCTGTTGTTCAAGTCAGAGCCTTCCTGATCAGGATCAGGCTCCAATAGAATACCCACAATAGCCAATGAGAGCGAGCAGCACAGGAAGCGTCACCAACCGGATGTTGCATACCTTTACAGCTCACAAACAGGCAGCACATAACACAACCAGAGCCAAATGGAGCATCTATACAGTCTTCTCAGCCAGGATTTCACCCATATTCTTTTTCTCCTCTTCTGTTTTTCGCTGCACACTACATAATTTTTTTTCTTTCGAAGTCACGTTCAATCGCAAAAGTTTCTGTAAAATCTTGTGTCTGTGAAATTGGCAACATGAAATCGTTCCTACAAACGGCAGGTGTGTGGCCTCCTTGTCTGGTCAAATTGTCTAGTGTGTGCATTCGGAGGATTATAGTATTAAAAATCGGTTGAAACTGTCCTCATGTGGTCGTTAAAGCTGCAATTGCTGCTGAAGATGCTTCTATAAAGTACTGAATAAAGAGTCCGAATACTTATCTAGATTAGATATCTTCATGTCTTCACTATTATTTGGGGATTTTTTTTTTTGCTGTCCAGCAAACAGGCAGTTAAAACTTAAATATTTGGTCCACCAGATTTTACCTCATTCCATAGTTCCCCGTTAACTGCTATTTTAGTCAGTAAAGGTTGTGAGCTAGTAACACTGATATATATATATATATATATATATATAAAATCTCATGTATATTATAATGTAATGGCTGGTCAAGGAATTAGAGAGTAATGTGCATTAATACAGATAAGGGCATGACTGAGTATAAGAATTCCCGCAAAAGGGACAACTATGTACTATAGCCTTTGTCCTCACCTGATGAGGTTTTTAAATGCAATACATTTCTTTTGTGTTGTTAACAAAAAGCCCCCAGGTTAGTAATGAATGTTTCGGCTATGAGCTGTAGTGTTCTCTCCTCACATCACAATAACAAAAGTCATATTGGTGTCTGGCTAGCATCTTTATTTTCTGGTCACATTTTAACTGCTGACGATTGCACAGCAATTGACAGCAATGTAATTAATTTGAATTCAATGCGTTTCCACATACCTATGTTCACAAATCTGAAAAACATCAGTCATCTCTGCATGCAAATTAATCACTAAGAAAAATCATTCTACCATTCAGGTAGCCCGACCTTTACCAATAGGCAGGCACTATAGTTATAGAATTAAGGTGGATTGTAAATCCATGGAGTGCATTACAAAAATATTGTTTTATCATTTCAAATACATAATGCCTTTTCTCTACAATGTCTTTAATTGGATCCAAAGGCAAGAGAAAGCTCATTCTTTCCTCTGTGGTTGGTTGTGTATATGCGCAAATGGACAATATTGTATAAAATTAAATAACAATATTAGTTATAATATATAATATATAAGTGCTTTTCCTGATTACAATAAACCGACTCCAAGAAATTAGAGTAAATGTAAACAAAATGATATCTTAAAATCTGATTTTAATGCTTTGCTCAGGTCTCGGGTATCCTACTGTTTACATGACCACCAGATTAATCTGATCACTGCCAAAATCAAATAATATTCAGACTCATAGCAGCTCTATGCATTTTGAAATGTACATGTAAAAAGACCATTTTCTAACTATTGATGAAGCTTAATTTACTTAAGCTTAATTAATTTACAAGGCAGATAAGATGACAGTCTGATTTAGGAATAGTTGATAAATCAAATCTTCTAAAGGAACTTCACTCGCAATTTCTGCAACTGGCTAAAAGCACGGTTAAAGTAAATGCTTTAATATGTCCACTGTGACACAAATGGTCTGAAGGACATACTAGACCGAGATGCTGCGATAGCTTCACATTCTTGGAGCACATCCTAAACCGTGCGAAGAGAAGTAATAAGACTGATAATTATGACAGGTTGTGTGTGTTCACTGCACGAACACGTCACGCTTCTCACAGCCAACCGGCCACGTTGGTGACGTGACGTTGAACAACTTCGCAAAATTCATCCACATTTCTCAATCGTGCGCATTTGTGGGACTGTGTTTAAAAAACACTACAGGTGAGAACTAAACACGGTTCAACATGGTGGCAAGCAGCAATGGCTTCGCAATAGCTAAAAAAGCCAGCCAGCATGCGTTTCCAGCTAGGAGCCAGCTGCATTTTGCTTGAACCCCATATTATAGCTGACTGAAAGATATGAGCGCAGCAAGCTATGACGAGGCAAATTTATTTGCTTGCAGAACAGTCAGGCTGATGACCATCGTTTACGTGCTCCTTTTTCTAGGCTACATGTAACCAAGTCAGGGTGAGTCCTTACCTTGAATACAAACAGAAAGCCTTCCAGACAGTGAAATCGTTGTTCGGGTCGTCGGTATTAGCAAAATTCACCGGTGGTCCACAGGGTTAGCAGATGAGAGACAAAGGCGACTTAAGCCCCGAGAAAGTGGTCTTGTCAGACAATAAAGACCGGTTTGATAAGCCCCGGTTCTCTATGCAGCAACATTTAGACATATTAGGCTATAAAGAAAGCGAACATAATGCAAGACTTTGTTTTGTTTAGGTTGTATTTTACTTTGTTTGTGATACAGGAATAGAAGGCTATGACTTAAATGGTGCAGGCAATAGGTGGAGTTCTTTGAAACGGAAATAGAACGTCAGACAATAATCTCGGTCCGCTAAACTAAAAAGGTAATACTTTTACGAAAACATGCAGTAAACAAACGACGAAGGAGCTGGCTTTAGCAAACAGCTAGCTGTGTTAAAATAGATCAAACCGAAAGCAGGCCGGTTCGAGTCCATTTTCTTTTTTTTAAATGGGCATTTTAACAACCGGCATCTTCAAGTAAAATCAGATATTAAAATCTTTAGCCAGCACGGAAGGTGTCGTTTTAAAACAATAAGTCCTTCCTTTTTTGCCAGAGCACTGGGACTGCTCCGCATTACTCCAGTTCGTTACAACGTAACAATAGAGAATGAAACGCTACTCGATAGCATTATATACTTAATGTGACGTCACGGGTCCGCTGCCTTGCAGACTGCCGGGAACTGAAGTCCCTTTTGCAATGGAGACAATTTTAAACCTTGAGAAAACGGCATCCTGGATTGTCTTGTTTCATATTTCATACTGCTTATACTTTACCCGAGTTAAGCAGTTAATCCTGGGTGTTTATTATCTAACTGTACGTTCCTAAACCACAGGCTTATTTGCACATTTGCGGTCTCAACAACCATGAATAAATAAATACAGCACACACATGCTTTTGCATTGGTGAAAATTAAGGACAGGTCTGCTGTTCTGCGCCCAAACAGGTATTGTTATCTTTCAGGGCCTTCTAATCTTTTTTTAGCCATAGATTGTCACATAATTGACCAGGGGTTTTATATATATAAGCTGATACCCAGCTTCCGCAAATTTTTCTGTGACACAAATTTCCTGCCTGCATTTTGCTGCTTGGCTCTACCAAGCCGTTTTTGTTGCTGTGTTGCTATGTCCATGTTTTCACGTGACATACGGCACATGCTGTTTTGATGTGTCTGATTGTGTGTCTGTTGCTAAGCATTTAGCTGTAACCTTCTAACACCACATCGTTTCACAATGTACACATTTGGCACCACAATGTGGGGTTAACATTGTAAAAGCGGTGCACTGCTTCAGAGCAGGGTTTCATAAAGCCAGGTAAAAAGCTATGCTAAACCTGCTTCTAATTCACCAGCATAAAACATTCCTCTACCTGAGGTTAAATGCAGGATTTAGAACAACTATTGAAACTGACGTTTGGCATTGGCACGAGTGACAAAGGGTTTGCTTATAGCAGCCCGACAATGAATACTGACGAACAATTTTGGTGGAAACAAGAGTCAAGGTGCACATTTAATTCTGAGTGAGTTGGGCAGCTGTGGTTTTATGGTTTTTGGATACAATACAGTTGAGTACCCAGACATCGCTGTCAGACAATAGTTACTCTCTGTTGGATGTGGTTTGTCCTCCATGGTAGTATGCTGACATTACCTTGGATACCGTGGCTCTTGACACACCACAAAGACTTACTGTCCTGCTTACAGATATGCCAGCAAAATGTGCATGAGTTGGAGGTTTTGTCAGGATTAATGGTGTCCTCAATGCTGAGAAATACAGGCAGATACTGAGCACAAACTGAGCAGATACAGAGCACAAACATACAGAGCACAAACATATAGCTAATGTCATTAAGAACTATCTCTCAGAGGTAGATAAGAACAAGGGGTCCTGGAAGTGATAGTTTGGCCCCAACAGAGCCCTGATCTCAACATCATCAAGTATGTCTGGGATTACATGAAGTGACAAAAGGACTTGAGGCAGCCTACATCCACAGATGTTCCTTCAAAAACTGTGTGCAAGTCTACCTAAAAGTATTGATGGTGTTTTTCAGTGTGGACAAACCATATATTGATTTGATATCTGTTTAGATTATGTGAGGCAGGAAGAGGAGATGCTTCTGTTACCACTACTGATGGTCATAGCTATGGAAAAAAATTAATTCTTGACATGGATTTGAAGAAAGAAGAAGAATTCCCAATGCTCCCTGTAACACCAATTAAGCCTCCACTTACTGAAAACCTGGAGTGCCCAACGAAGGTGTTGGCATGTAACAGATCTGGAAAGTTAGAGTAGGCACTTGAACCTGAGCCTTCTTGATCTATAGGACACAAAGAGTATTGGTAAGAGGAAGTCATCCATTTATACCAAAAAAAATTTGTTACCACATGAAGCAGCAAGCCTATCAGATGCCATAGATTTTGCACACCCTATGGGAACAAAACATGCCAATGAGTCAAAGCTTCAGGTATTCATTATGCATTTCATTGGCAGGAGTACCAGAGATGCTGTGTGGAAAGCTGCTAAAAACATTTATTGCTCAGAAGACAATGTAGGAAGTTGAAGGAGAATCTATAAAAGAGTACAGAGATAAATGACAAAAACTGTGGCTGGTGAAAAAAGCACGGGAACAAGGTAAATCAGCTTTGTCTGAGGCTGAGACTTTTCTGAAGAGGCCACAAGATTATGCTGGGTCTTGATATGTCACCACACAATGAGTAACTATATACTTCTTATATATGCTACCCTTTGGTACAATTATTCGTAAACATGGTATTAGCTTTCACTGTTTTGCTAATGACACACAGCTATATGTTTCAGCTAAGTCAGATGACAGACAATGGCTTATTAAGATTGAAGAATGTGTAAAGGACATTAGACAGTGGATGCTTACTAACTTCCTCCTGCTTAACTCTGGCAAGACAGAGGTGCTTGTACTAGGACCACATGCAGCTAGATGTAAGCTTTCTGATTACAGAGTAACTGGATGGTCTTTCTGTTTCATCTTGTCCAGCAGTAAAAGATCTTGGTATGATTATTGACTCTGGTCTTTCGTTTGAAGCTCATGTAGATAATATCACTAGGGTAGACTTTTTTCATCTCAGAAATATTGCTAAGATAAGAAATATGATGTCACTTCATGATGCAGAAAAACTAGTTCATGCTTTTGTTAAATCTAGGTTGGATTATTGTAATGCTGGATGTTCCAGTAGGAGCATAAACAAGCTCAAGTTAGTCCAGAATGCACCAGCTAGAGTGCTAACTAGAACCAGAAGATATGAACACATCAATCCTATCTTAGCCACACTGCACTGGCTCCCAGTCAAATTTCGCATTGATTCTAAAATACTATTACTGACTTATAAAGAACCTAAAAAGAACTCGCGCCATAGCATGTGAGCGATCTTCTGGTTCTTTATGATCCTACCACGCCTACTCCGATCAAAGGGTGCAGGTTATTTGATTGTAACTCAAGTAGCAAAGGCTACAGCAGGGGACAGAACTTTTTCTTACAAAGCCCCACAGTTATGGAACAGCCTTCCAATTAGTGTTCGAGATTCAGACACAGTCTCAATGTTTAAGTCTAGGCTGAAGACACATTTGTTTAGTCAAGCTTTCAATGTATATTTTTTCTTAGGTAAAGGAGCAGATCTGGAAGGTTCATGGGCATAGAGTGGTTGGTATACTGGGATGTTTGGATGCTGTCGCCTTACCACCCTCGCAAGTCACTCAGGTTTTCTTACTGTGAAGTGGTTTAATGCTTTATGTCCCAGGAAGTCTTCATGTCTATCACCTTCTATATACATCAATACAGCTATACATCCCACTCCCGAGCTCCCAGTGTTCTGAGTTTCCAGTTTGACCACTGGCTGTATCCCTGGTCAGAGTCTCGTCACTTGGTAGTGCTCACTGATGCTGTGGATGGATCTGTGTGGACAGCCTGTGACCAGGAGACAGCCATGGACAGAGCCACTTGGGAACTTTCACACCATCACAGATCTGCCGTTACATCTGTCACCCTGGGCCCTTGGTTGTTGTTGTAGAACATTTATTATTTACTGTCCAGTGTCCCAAATGAGGATGGGTTCCCTTCTAAGCCTGGTTCCTCTCAAGGTTTCTTCCTCATATCATCACAGGAAGTTTTTCCTTGCCACCGTCGCCAAAGGCTTGCTCATTAGGGATAAAATAGTAACTTTAATTTTATATATATATATATATATATATATATATATATATATATATATATATATATATATATATATATATATATTCGGGTTATTTTGCCTGTGTTCCAGGAGGCATAGAGAGTATGAAGGGAATGTGTGTTATAATGCAACTTGATACTGTTCTTTCTAATTTTTTTTGTCTCATATCATAGAATTAAAAGGGAA
Source organism: Hemibagrus guttatus (assembly GCA_033459395.1). Lineage (NCBI taxonomy): Eukaryota > Metazoa > Chordata > Actinopteri > Siluriformes > Bagridae > Hemibagrus > Hemibagrus guttatus. Next base: position 6,196,508 of record JAUCMX010000017.1, on the reverse strand, counting down.
AGGCTAGGTTCTGACAGCCTTCCTAACAAATTCACAATGTTTTCTTTATATCTTTATATTGCATTAGATATAGCTGCTGATCTTAACTCTGCTTTAATCTTTAAATTTTGCAGATTTATATCATCAACTCTGTTGAGAGGTAATAAAGCAAGAAGAGCAATTAACTTTTTAAAAAACAAAAAAACAAAAAAAAAACAAGTGGTTTTTCCTGAAACAAGTACTTCAGGAAGAGGTATGTATTCAGTCATTTGAAGACTACTAGTGACTCAGCTGTTTGGACATCTAGAGGAAGTTTACCACCTAGGTGCCAGAACAGAGATGTAATTATTTACTGGGGTCAATTTGTGGAAAAAATGTTTGGATTTTGCCTAATTGTTATTTTATAACAAGAATAAAGAAGCATCATATTTAAAAAACATACCCTGCTAAAGATGATCTTATTAAATTTAAAAAAGATATTGATCTAGAGTGCAAAATGTCAAGAGATAGCTACTCATTTGTTTTGGCACTGTCCATTGGTAGCTTTTTTTTTAGCAAAGTTTACTGGAGTTTATTATTGAAAATAGTAGTAAAATATTTACTCTACATTGGAGCTGAAAGCACAAACAGATTATACTATGGCTTTTGAGACAACTACTACAGTGAACTGTGAATTAAGATACTATTTTAATAATGCACTAGATTTATAAGGTGGTTGGATGTACACTGCCATTCAAAAGTTTGGGATCACGGGATCAAGATAAATTCTTACCATGAAAATAAAAAAAAGTATTTTCTTTCTGGCCAATCTGAACCTGTGAACAAACCCATAACTTGTGATGATCCAAAGACTAAACTAATCTAAAGAAGGCTACTTTTAGCTGTGCTAGCACAATTGCAAAAGAGATTTCTAATAATCAATTAACCTTATAAAATGATTAACTTTGATTAGCAAACATAACATGAGATTGAAAGAGAGTGATGGTTACTAATAATGGGCCTCTGTGCTACAATGTAGATCTTTTTTTTTTAATCATCTGATTAATTTAATGTTTTTAAATTGGGTAAAAATGGGTTTTCCTTTTGAAAACAATGAAATTTCTAAGTTATCCCAAACGTTTGAATGGTAATGTAGTTCCCTTGATGTAGTAGGCTTTTAGGGGCTCCAGCAGTACAGTATACCAGGAGGTAGAGCACTTGGCGTAGCAGGTAATTTTAGGGTCTTAGGCTAATATAACTTCTTGAAGGTATTTTTCATGTCAGAGGCTATTAAGTGTCCAACTGTACTGCACTGTCCAACACCAGAATATGCTCTGGTCCCATCCCTATTTGGTGTGCTGCAGCAGGTGTAGCTTACAGCAGGCTATGGTTGCTGAACTGCTGCATGGTGCCTAGAAAACAAAGTGGGCTGTAGATAATTGAAACAGTTTTGAGGGCAAGGTTGGTCTGTTAGAATGGGATAGTGTCCACCCCATTTGGGAAGGTGCTGCTCTCATTTCTTGCAGCACAGCATAGCACAAATAGCTTTTTAATGTAAATAGCTTTTTAGGTAAAGGAGCAGACCTGGAGGGTTCAGGGGCATTGACTGTTATACTGAACTGGGGTGTTTGGATGTTGTCACATGCCCACTCTCACATGTTCACTTATATTTGCTGAATGTCTGGTCCCTTTATGTCCCAGGACACCCCCATGTCTGTGTCATCTTTTATTTTTGTTATGCTGTCATAGCTAGTCTTGCCATAGTCCATGCTTGCACTTTGCACACAATGTCATTAACCATTGCATGATTACAAGCATACCTAATATTCTGCCACCTTCCTTTTCTCTCTCTCTCTCTCTCTCTCTCTCTCTCTCTCTCTCTCTCTCTCTCTCTCTCTCTCTATGACAAGCTACTACACATGCTACTCCTGAGCTCAATTGTTCCTATAGGTCCCTTAGTAGCAGTTTTCTTTTTGCTCTTTCATCAGTATTTGTGGCACATCCTTTGCTTTGGTACCTTCTTTGCTTCAGGAGGTGAATGAAATCAAAAAGATGTCTTCAGAAACATTTCTGAAGAGAGAGCAAAAAATGTTATCATTCACCTCTTTGTGTCTGCCATGCTTTTATATGCACTCCAGGCTTCTATGTAAGAGTATGCTTTGTTCTGTCAACATTAGGGTTGAAGTGGCGTTGTCTCTTCAGCACTTCAGCAGCAGTTGCATGAGGTGTGTGTAGGCCTGTCATGTGTTAGGGCTGGAGCCTCACCATCACAGAACACCCCACTCAGCTCCAAGCCTACTCTCAGCAATGTTTATATCTAAGAAAAAGTGGTCAGCTTTGACATGGTGGGACCACACACGGTGCAGCATCTGGATGAGAAGTCCTATAACAAATGGAACCAAGAAGTTATTTTGGCATTTAGTGGCTTTGGACTTGGCCAGCCACTGAACTGAGGATTTTTTTTGACCAGGGTAAAGTGCTGTTCTACAGGCTAATAGCTCAACTCCTCAATGAACGACTTTATGGTCAGGGCTTCTCATTCAGTGGCAATGCCTGGGGTTGCCAAGAACATGAGAGCGAACTGATCAAGGTCTTGGTGCTGAAAGGGATTCAGCTCTTTCCCTTTCTGGACCAGGTATGCTCCAGTGGCTCTGGGGAAATAGTAGCATAGGCTGACAACACTGGGACAGGTTCAATCCAATTCTTTAATTGGTTAACATGATATGGGTCAGAATAGGGAGGGTTGTTCTTCCCAACCTTCCTTGCCCAGAGCCACACACATTTGAGCAATAACTTCACTCAGGTGACTACAAAAATCACAAGAGATTTCAATATGTAGTAATTTTTCCCCAAAAAATAAAGCAACTAAACTTCCCCATAGTCTATAATTCAGTAATACATAGGCCTGTAGGTCACATAATGATAGCTCCTAGGATTCTTTTTAGTTCTTTGATCATTAAATGATCTGTCCTTGGACTGAAATTGATTATGTACTGTCTTGAAGGGTCTCTGTTCAGAAACAATCCTTCTGCATGTATAATTGCTAATATCAAATTGTGTGTGTGTATGGGTCACAAATGGAGAGTAGACATTGATGCAAATGCAGTTCAAATGAGTTTTTTATGAGGTATTCCCTGCTTTCATTTCTATTCTGGGAGTTTAGAATGTTTTTTATAGATGAGCATGGGCAGATTGGCAGACTGGAGATCAGTCGCCAGTATCCCAATGATGACTGGTTTTAAGAGTGAGACATGGAAAGTGGGTGAAATGTGGCTTTGCCAAGGCAGTTTGAACTTGCAGGTCACAGGGTTTGCTTGAGTTTGAGACTCTTGGACATGGCAATAAAGGAAATGAGGAAATAATCCCTGTTCAAAAGTTTGCATACCTTTAATTTTTAATATTGTGTATTGCCCGCTTTAGCATCAATGCTGTCATTCAGTCTTTTGTAATAATTATGCATGAGGTCCTTATTCTCTCAGGTGGTATAGCTAAATGCCTCCAGTTCCTGTAATTTTTTGGTTGTGTTGCACAAACTGCATGATTGAGATCTCCCCGATGATATTGAGGACTATGATGGCCACTCCAGAACCTTCACATTTTTTTGCTGTAGCCCTTGGAGGATCAACTTGGCCTTGTGCTTTGGATCGTTGTCATGTTGGAACAAGAGCATCCCATGTGCAGCTTTTGTGCTGTAGAATGCAAATTGTCTGCCAGTATTTTCTGATAACATGCGCCATTCATCTTGCCATCAATTTTGACTAATTTCCCTGTGCCACTGGAGCCCACACAGCCCCAAAACATAAGAGATCCACCAGCATGATTTACAGTGGGGATGAAGTACTAATCACTGTAGGCCTTGTTGACTACTCTCCAAACATAGCGTTTATGGTTGTGACTATAAAGATCAATTTTGGTCTCATCACTCCAAATGACTGCTCCAGAAGCTGTGAGGCTTGTCTAGGTGCTGTCTGGTGTACTGAAAGCGGGCCTTTTTGTGGCATGGGCGCAGTAACAACACCACTTTTTTCCAGCGCAGCCTATATTTCTCTCAAAGTTGTTTGTGGGTTTTTCTTTGCATCCTGAACAATTCTTCTGGCAGTAGTGGGTGAAATCTTTCTTGGTCTACCTGACTGTTGCTTAGTATCAACAGAACCTCTTATTTATCACAGTTTGAACAGTGCTGACTGGCATTTTCAAGTGTTGAGATATCTTTTTATATCCTTTTCCTGCTTTATAAAGTTCAACTACCTTATTACGCAGGTCCATTGGCTGTTCTTTTGTCTTCAATGGTGCAGTATCCAGCCAAATCAGTGCATCACCTCATGAGCTGAGAAACTCACTGGCTATTTATGCACAGACACTAATCACAATTACAATCAGTCACAGGTATGGAAACTTCCCTTTAATAGCAATTTAAACCTCTGTGTGTCAATCTATATGTTTATGTGGCCAAACATTCAAGGATATGTAAACTTTTGATCAGTGTTGTTTGAGTGATTTCAGTTATCATTAGGTTTTAAAAAGGAGTCAAAGAACTATGTGATAATGAATGACTTCACATGACAACTATCCTTAAATAAGAAAATAAATCTTTTGCATTATCACTCATATTTTCCAAATGAATGGCAATGTTTAACAATTTCATTGAGCACAACTATCTATGTTGTGCCTCAAAACAGCTCTGACTCATCAAGCACAGAGTCCACAGGACTTCTGATGATGTTCTGTGGTATGTAGCACCAAAATGTTAGCAGCAAATCCTTTAAGTCCTCTAAGTACATATACACACTCAAACACACACACACTGATCAGCCATGAAATTACAACTACTAAAAGATGAAGTGAATAGCATTGATTATCTTGCAATAAGTGAACAGTCTTACAAGCAGGAAAAATAGCCAAGTATAAGGATTTTTATGATTTTAACAAGGGCCAAATTGTGATGGATAGACAACTGGGTCAGAGCATCTCCAAAACATCAGGTCTTGTGGGGTGTTCCAAGTATGCAGTGGTTAGAACCTACCAATAGGGTTCCAAGGAAGGACAACTGGTGATTCCACAGAAGAGCTACTGTTGCACAAATTGCTGAAAAGGTTAGTGCTGGTTATGATAGAACACAGTGCATCATACAGATGTTATGTTGCAATGGAAGACTCTATTTCTCTGGTATTTTGACCCTGAACACTTGCCAAACTGCACTTTTGAGATAAATTGAAATGCTATGTGCCTGGTGTTTATTGCAGACATCAATTCCTGATCATTGCTAACAAATGATGTTGCCCACTCTGTACTAAGTGTGTGCTGAGGTTTTTTATAGCTTCATTCAATCCCCCATGCATGTATATGACAATGTTACAAGTATACAAGTTTACAACATAAAAAGGTAATGCAAGGCCTGTATAAAGTATTTTTATTATAACATGAAGTAATGTTTAAATGTCTGCTATTATGAATAGTATGGAGAATGGGGGTACATAAACAACTTTGCATCATTTAACAATACATTTCAGATAAAGTGAATAAAGAATTATTAAAAATATATATTTTCTATCCATCGCTTTATATGGGGGGGGGGGGGGGGGTGTTTGCATGTCCCTGTGCCTTGGGGGTTTCCTCCGGGTACTCCGGTTTCCTCCCCCGGTCCAAAGACATGCATGGTAGGTTGATTGGCATCTCTAAATTGTCTGTAGTGTGTGATTGCGTGAGTGAATGAGAGTGTGTGTGTGTGCCCTGCAATGGGTTGGCACTCCATCCAGGGTGTATCCTGCCTTGATGCCCAATGACGCCTGAGATAGGCACAGGCTCCCCGTGACCTGAGAATAGATTGGATAAGTGGTACAGACAATGGGGGAAAAATGGATGGAGAAAAAGTACACACTTCATTAATTACAGGTTTTTATTTATCAGGACCAAGGTGATGTGTGGTCTTCAGAGTCCTCAAGGGTCATTGAATCAATGATGAACCCCACATACTAGAATATTCTTGATTCAATTGTGTGGCCATCTATCAAGTAACATCATGCACAGCTTTATGTTTGCAAAAGTTTTGGTTGTTAAAGGTGGGTCTACATGTTACTGAATTACAGGCTGTATGTATTCCCTGTCTGTCCATCCATCCATCCATCCATCCATCCAAGTTCACCAAAACACACTATGCCCATGAAACCTCCATATCTGATCCTTTACCTAAGAAATAACTATTCATAAAATGCTTGACTAAACAAATGTGTTGTGAAACATTCTAAGGGCTGATCAGATATAATAATATTGTTATCTACAGGATAAGCTATCAAATTGTCTGGTTTTAAATGAATATACCTTCACGCTGATTGGTTCTCTAGATGCAGGCACCACAGCCTATTAACAGCAATTCTATTTCTATGTAAGAATATCATCCTGACCTGACTCCTCAGCACTTTCCTGCAACCAACTTTCCATTTCTACTATGAACCATGTCTCACATTGACAATGAAAGGGTTTAATTCCCCAATGAACCTTTCGTCATTAAAGAGTACCCCATGCACCAACACATATGAGTTTGTTAGAAAAAAAACTTCTGCTTCTACACCTACCAGACTTGAGACAGCTCCCCACATCATCCAGCAAAGATCTTTCCATTCCACCTGTTGGCTGAGGATTTTGGTGTTAGCAGGTAATAACTTTAACCCTGAACTTTAACATTAAGTTCATTTTAACTTCAAAACTAAGCTAAAATTCTGCTTCACTTAATGATCCAAGATGATCAAAAATGGCGGCACAGCAGTAGCATGCAGATCCAGAATGGTGCTGTGTATTGTATTGTCTATCTGCACAGTCTTTTGTCTTGCACTTTTTACACTAGGTTTCACACTATGCATTTTATGTGGCTAGGACAACTTACTTTTCAGTCCTTAGCTCTGTGTTGTTTTATGTAGCACCATGGTCCTGGAGAAACGTTTTCTCATTTCACTACATACTGCATGAGCTATATGTGGTTGAAATGACAATAAAAGCTTCTTGACTTGACTTTTCAGGTCTTATGGTCAAATTAAATATTTATCATGGTGATATTCACACCATTCAAAAAAAATACAACACCACTTTAAGTGCCCATCGCTCAGAGAATTCAATATGTCTTCAGAACACAGAGGTCATCCTGGAAAGACCAAAACTCATCACACACCAAGTCACCTCAGACCTGGCCCTAAATTCTCTCTATGAAAAATCATAAAGTCATCTCTAGAAATACCCAGAAAATCATCTCTAGGAATAAATATTCCTCTAGGAATATGAGGTAATGTTACCAAGACATTACCTCAGCTCTAGCACTATACTTCAGCAGATCCCTCTCTAGGAATATATACCCAGGAATGCTTGAAATATGGTGTTGCCTTAGCTATGATTGATTTTCCAGCTAAGGCAACACCATATTTCAAGCATTCAACTAATACTAGCCAGGTCCATCATAATCCCTGAACTGATCTGCTCCCAGTTTAGCATCTTCTCTTCCCTCTCACCGCAGGGTGTTGATAGTTTACCTGCAACACCTTTCTCTAATCCTATTCATAATTGCACCGTGTCTGACATAACCCTAGATAAGCACCAGTCTACCCTATTTCTCAACCACTATAAAATCAAATAAATTCAAGAAAGGCTCCCCCACCAAATTTCCTGGAATTAATTCTGCTTTCTGTTATTTCTCATCTATGTTATGGTGAAACCTACCAGCATGCGGATCTCAATGATTACTCGTGGCTGAGGGCCATCCAATGGCAAGCACCTGGTTTGCCTCTAGCTGAAGCAGACTCAGTTCAGAATCTTACACTTTTAACTCCTTCAGGATTGGACCAGCCTTCACAGCCGCTGCTAAAGTATAGCTGGTCCAGCAACCTGCCAAAGCTACATTACACCTAATTCTAAAGGCATTACTAAAGCCTAAAACTAATGAGCTCCTAATGGCATTTGAATTATCAAATGCTCCTATGTGGTCGCTGGGTTTTAATATGGAACACTTTCTCTCTGTTGGCTTACAGACACACATAGCTAATCAGGCCACCAGACACACACACAGGTCTAGTTCAGTAGAATTAAGCTACTCGGCAAAGCAGGCCTAGGCACATATACACTGTACTGCCAAAAGTTTTGGGACGTCTGCCTTTAAATGAACATGAACTTTAATGACATCTTATCCTTAATCTGTAAAATTAATATGGAGTTGTCCCGCCCTTTGCAGCTATAACAGCATCAACTCTTCTGGGAAGGCTTTCCACAAGGTTTAGGAGTGTGTTTATGGGAATTTTTGACCATTCCTCTAGTAGCGGATTTGTGAAGTCAGGCACTGATGTTGGACGAGAAGGCCTGGCTCACAGTCTCCACTCTAATTCATCCCAAAGGTCAGGACTCAAATTCCTCCACATCAAACTCGCTCATCCATGTCTTTATGGACCTTGCTTTGTGCATTGGTGTGCAGTCATGTTGGAACAGGAAGGGTCCATCCCCAAACTGTTCCCACAAAGTTGGGTGCATGAAACTGTCCAAAATGCCTTGCATGCTGAAGCATTAAGAGTTACTTTCACTGGAACTAAAGGTCCAAGCCCAACCCCTGAAAAACAACCCCACACCATAATCCCCCCTGCACCAAACTTTACACTTGGCACAATGCAGTCAACCGCCAAACCCAGACTCATCCATCGGATTGCCAGACAGAGAAACATGATTCGTCACTCCAGAGAACATGTCTCCAATGCTCTAGAGTCCAGAGGCAGCATGCTTTGCACCACTGCATTCAATGCTTGGTGATGTAAGGCTTGGATGCAGCTGATCGGCCATAAAAACCCATTCCATAAAGCTCTCTATGCACTGTTCTTGAGGAAACCTGAAGGCCACACTAAGTTTGGAGATCCGTAGCTATTGACTCTGCAGAAAGTCACTGTGCGCCTTAGCATGCACTGACCCCGCTCTGTGATTTTACATCACCTACCACTTTGTGGCCTAGTTGCTGTTGTTCCCAATTGCTTCCATGTTGTTATAATACCACTAACAGTTGACTGTGGAATATTTAGTAGTGAGGAAATTTCGCGAATGGACTTATTGCACAGGTGGCAACTTATGATACCACCCTTGAATTCACCAAGCTCCTGAGAGTGACCCATTCTTTCACAAAGGTTTGTAGAAGCAGTCTGCATGCCTAGGTGCTTGATTTTATAAACCTATGGCCATGGAAGTGATTGGAACACCTGAATTCAATTATTTGGAGGGGTGTCCCAAAACTTCTGGCAATATAGTGTAGCTAGTATACACTCGGGTCCCATGGTTCTCCAGAGCAGCAGCAGTGAATCAGATCTGCTATTGATCTGTTAATGGTTCTCTGATTGGCCTATATGCTGTGTTTCCCTAACTATGTAACCCTTTATCATCCCAATTACACTCCCAGGCTTGGCTTTACGGTGTCACCCAGATGAGGATCCCTTTTGAGTCTGGTCCCTCTCTAGGATACTTCCTAATATCATCTCTTTCCTTGCCAATATCGCCTAATTTATATCCTGAATTTACATATTCATTTAAGGCTGCTTTGTGACAATGTCCGATCTCAAAAGCACTATGCAAATAAAATTGAATTGACGAGGCAACATTTATTCTTTAGTGTCTGTAACAATGGCTTCACCAAGATTCCTTTGAAGCTCTAAGTGAAAATAATCCCTGAATGATTTTTAGGGAAAGACACAATCCCCTTGATTTTCTTGACAGCCATCTGTACAAAAGATATCAATCTTTAATAGACTATATAGTTTTTCTATGCCAGTTTCTTATGTCACACAAAAAAAAAATCTGACACATCAAAGCCGCACACTTACTGTTTCGCAAATTGTATGTGTTGCTTTGTGGTTCTTTGTGACTGGTACATATTTACATGTGGTGCATGAAGTAGAGAACATCAGCAATCATTGTCTTTCCCAGCCACTTAGATGCACTGGCTGTGTACATTTGCAAAATAGCTGTTAGGTTAATTAATATGCAATCTGCCTATTAGGAATGATCTTGTATTTAAAATACATTAACCCATGATCTTGCAAAGGATCCCCTAAGCTCATAAGTGCCATAGATTACGACAGTCCTTTTTTGTATAGGAAATCCACTTACACATTCAATGTTCAGGTAAAGTCTGTATAGTACGCATCTTCATTTCTCTTTGATCAGGTTTTTTTTTATCAAATCTGATATGATTTTAACCTGTTAATCACAGACCACATATATTCAGTACACGATCACTACATTATTGCAAGATTGGATGCTAGATGACTTGGATCTGTGTATGTGTTAAGATTTTTCTGGGAGTCTGTGTTGTCAGCATTTTGGGGAAGGGGAAAAAATAAAACAAGAAATGCAAACACACGACAGACACTTTCAAGAATAGAACTCTATTGTACACTTTTTTTTCTCTTTTATGCTTATCAAGGCAATTTGATGTATTATTGTTTGGAGACCAGGGTTATGCATGTAAGCGATTTTGAATGACTCCCTATCATGATCATGAGACAATGACCTACCAACTGTTCTATGTTGCCCGCAGCAGAACCTGGGTTAGAAATAAAAACACCATTCTGAAGGCACAATTCAATTGTCTGCATGAGCCTGAGAGTGTCACACAGCAGGCATCCCAGATAGTGGCTGCAAGTGCAATCCTGCACAATATAGTCACCATCAGAAATGAGCGAGAATGAGAAAACCACCAACTCCTGGCTGATGAGATTCACCCTGATTACATTGGACCATCCAGCTGAAGATGCAATTACTGACCAATATTTCAGTTAATTTTTACAAAATTACAAAATATTTGGAAGTCCCGGGGTTTTTTATTGATTTTCACATTGCTTAAAAATATTAACACATTATCCTTAATTAGTGTGGAAGGAAAGCCTTCTGAGCTACAATAAATCTCTTAGTACTGCTAGATCAGCATATCTTTCTGCCCTAATTGAAGATAGCAAAAACAATCTTTTTTTATTTAGAACTGTAGGAAAATAAACTAGGAGTTAAACCACTGTAGAAAGTGCACACCATCTGTATGCAGCATCAATGACTTCATGATTTATTTCAATAGGAAAATGTTAAAATCAGGCAAAAAATTCAGACTATTAATTTAAAACCAAATTAAATGTGTGTGTGTAAAGACCCACATGGAGAGATGGATGGGAATAGTGGATACATGAGACACATAAGAAACCACAGCGATGGTTGCGCTATTGCACTATAATTATAGTGTTTACAGTTATAGAAAGGAAAGAAGTTTATCAAACTCTCTTATGTCACCCAGATGAGATCAACTATAATTCTAGCTTTCCCTTTTAAGGTTTCTTTCATCTCATTGTTTTTTCTGCCTTTGGTATATTGCCACTTACTCTGTGTGACTTATTTGAAATCAATATAAAATGTATATCTTAAATTTCTTTCTTTCTGTAAAGCTGCATTGTGACAATGTACATTGTTAAAGGTACTATATAAATAAAACTGAATCGATTTCAGAATCTGTTTCTGCTTGTTTGGAATGTAATCTTGCAGCCACACTGACCTATTGTGGATAAGCCTGGACAATCCTGGATTACTTTGAACGCTTCTGGCTCTAATATTCAGATGCTCTGAAAGGCCCTGGTTTAAAGGGATGAGGTTGTTAAATAAGGAGTAGAACAAGCATTCACAATTCCAGCTTGGTTAGGTGTTCTACGGGAAAACATGTGGAATTGGGCATGAGTAAATTGAGGACATTTGTCTTTTTCTATCAGATAAAAACAGGAAATCTCATTTAACTGAAAATAGTTCGATTTAGAAGATTGATGGCCATTCTCAGCTAATTATCACCAGTACTTTGGTGTTTCTCTCACACTATAGCCTACTATCAGAACAAAAGAGCAGATCATCTATATAACTTATGACAGTGTGGCCTCAGTGTGGCTGAAATTATTTGGCATAATCAATTTTCATTTTAGCTATTATGAGAAAAAATGTGTTGCAGATACACTGGACTAGCTTCACAGGGTATAAATGTACCATATTCAGAGATCAGAGAGGTGACAATGTCATCCAATCCCTGCTCCACATCAGATGGAAGAGAATATAGACACAAAAAGGTCAAAAGGATGACAATGTACTTCCAATGGCTCTTGACCAGAAGATTGGGGTTCAAGCCCCAGCACCGCCAAGCTGCCAATGTTGGGCCCTTGAGCAAGGCCCCCAACCCATCCTGCTCCAGGCATGCTGCATCATGGCTGACTTTGAACTCTGCCCCCAACACCCAAGGATGGGATATGCGAAGAAAGAATTTCACTTTGCAGTACTGTATATGTGACAAATAAAGACAACTTAGTATGCTCCTTAGTGCCAAAGTCTCACAGCGATTTAGCCATTATGCCCCCAATCATCCACTGATGAAACTGATTTTGACCATAGACCTTTGTTGAACTTGTTACAACAGTCATTCATCAGTCGTATTTTACAAAGCTAGCACCAAGAACATACATGGAATCATTGTCTAAACATAAATTAATGAGCAGAAATTTAACTAGTTTGGATTTTTTTTTTTTAAAAACATGTAAAACATGACAGATCCAATTAACTTAGAAACTGCTGCAATTTTAACAGCGTTAGGGATACAGCCACCAGTTCCCAAATCTTTTAATTTCACATTGAAATAAATGTCTTGCTGCATGAACTTCAGAAGCAAAACCTTTGTACTATAGACATTTCTTATTAATTCACATGGTGTTTTATAGTATTGTATTACTCTTCCCATTTCACTTGCACATGAATGTCATTGAAAATACTGGGATATAATGGGAATCGCATATAATCTTAAACATTTCTTTTCATGAAAGTAGGCTTTATATTCCCATACAACATCTATTATAGAAGGTAATTAAATGTTTGCAAAGTAACAAATGCCTATAGATGGCATACTCCCCATAAAAGGCAAAACCGAATTATTAGTCATATCAGTGGTGATTAACCCTTCAAAAGCCAATGACGTAAATAAACCTCAGTTTTTTGTATTACTGAAAATAGTATAATTTAAGCGGTATAATGTTAACATTGTGGAAATTGTACTCACCCCTTGTTATAACTACATTCCAATGCTTTTGCCTCCATACCAAGATGCGTCAGCAGCATAAATGTGGAGTGTCTTTCAAAAATAATTGAAAAGGCACATACCGAAGATGGCTTTGTATTCAACCTTGGCATGGACTCACCATTTTTCTCTCTTCCTGTAAAATGGCAACTTTTTTTTTTTTTTAACTGCAGCTGACCTTAGACCAGTTGTTCCTGTTACTTCAATTGTTCATTATATATACAAAATATAAAATTAAAAGAAAAAAAAAAATCTGATGACTAACATGACAATGCTTTTTGGGCCCTAATGTATTTCAAAATAGTGAGGAGTTAAAAAAAAAAAAAAAAAAAATTCTGAGGTTTCTTTAGATCATATTATGTAATCTATAGGCCTGTCGTAACACTGCAATCATTCAATTGCCTAACATAATCACTATATGGCAGAGGTGTCCAATCTTATCCAGAAATGGCCGCTGTGGGTGCAAGTTTTCATTTCAACCATGCAGAAGCCACACCTTAGCATTCTGAAAGCCAAGGTCAACTAAATAAACTTGTGGCTCAAGCTTGATTGGAAGGAAAAGATGGCAGCAAGGCAATAGCACACAGCAGCCACTCCAGATCCAAAATGGTGCTATTTACATCTTTTAGCCCGACTTTTCTTGGTACATGGACACTCAAGGAAGCGGTGTTCATGTATAATCTCGGTTTACTGCGAAGACCAGGCCTCCAGTCTCGGCGTCATCTGAGACGACCAGCTTTCCTGTCCATCCTACTCTGCCTGGACAATAAACTGATCTACATTTAACTTCAGCGGACAACTCAGTGAGAATTTAGACTGTTGCATCTTTGTTTTCACAAACAGATTTCCGGACGCCGCCATTCAGCGAGACGGGTTCATCTTGTTTAGTGCCGACAGAAATGCAGCTCTGTGCAGTAAGACTCACGTGGCTTGTGTGTTTACATCAACATGGAATGGAGTAAGAACTCTGTGCTCGTCTCTAGTTACTGCTCATCGCTAGTGGAGTTTGTGACTGTTAGATGCAGGCCATTTTATTTACCAGTGGACTGCATCATCGCTGGAAATTTCAATCATGCAAATCTCAAATCAGTGCTTCCTAAATTTCACCACCATGTGTACTTTCCAATGAGAGGGGCAAACACACTGGATCTTGTTTACACAACCATCCCCGCACAGCAGCTCCATATGGCAGGGCATCTAGGCAATCACTATCTAGAGGACAACTTGACCTGCCTGTGACAGTGATGCCTCCCTTCCATATTCGCTGAATGACTTCAACGGCTGGTTTGAGGGGCAGAACAATATGGTGGTACGGATGACCATCCCTCCTCCCAACAACCAGGTGCTCTGTCTAACCACAACTGATGTGAGAAGAATTCTACATAGAGTTAACCCCTGGAAACTAGCTGGTCCAAACAACATTCCTGGCAGAGTGCTTAGCGAATGTGCAGAGCAGCTAGCGAATGACTTCACAGACATCTTCAACATTCAACATTTCCCTGAGCAGCGCCATTATTCCAGCATGCCTCAAGACCACTACCATCGTCCCCGTGCCAAAGAAGTCTACAGTGTCGTGTCTCAATGACTACTGTCCCATCGCACTTACACACATTGCAATGAAGTGCTTCAAGAGGCCTGTCATGAGACACATCAAGACCCTGCTGCCACCTTCACTGGACCCCCTGCAGTTTGCGTATTGCCCAAACAACATTCCTAGCATAGGAATAGCAACATTCATAGCAGAGTGCTCAGGGAATGTGCAGAGCAGCTAGCGGAGGTCTTCACAGACATCCTCAACATTTCCCTGAGCAGTGCCATTATTCCAACATGCCTCAAGACCACTACCATCATTCCTGTGCCAAAGAAGTCTAGTGTCATGTCACAATGACTACTGTCCCATCGCACTTACACCGATTGCAATGAAGTGCTTGTCATGAGGCACATCAAGACCCTGCTGCTACCTTCACTGGACCCCCTGCAGTTTGCATATCGTCCAAACCGTTTCACAGACGATGCCATTCCCATGACCCTCCGTCTGACCGTCACACACATGGACAGAAAGGACATCTACAAATGAATGCTGTTCAGACTTCAGTTCAGAATTATCACACAGTTCACACAATCATCTCTCTTACAACTTTAAGTCCTTAGCTCTATGTTGTTTTATGTAGCACAATGGTCCCGGAGAAATGTTGTTTCATCCCACTATGTACTGCAATAGCTTTATATGGTTGAAATGACATTAAAAACTTCCTGAATTGAATTGACAACCTGCACCCACACTGGCTCTTTGTGGATAAGATTGAACACCCCTAGTGTATGGGAATGTAGTATATTGTGTGATAAACGCTATATAAAGCTTTTACTCTTCTGAAAAAAAAAAAAGATTATATGTGATTAAATGTTAATTTTGATTACATTCCTGTACAATTACAATGGGAAGAGTAACAGTACTTTACAACAAAAAAAAAGGTTAGTGCTCAGGCAGCAGTACACTCATTTATGCTTTTGGATCTGCCAGGTTTTTTTTGCACCTTTTCCCCCAAACGAACACAAATTTCTGCTTAGTAATTTAAGTTTATAAAATGCTTCCATTTAGGTTCTTTGTGCTAGCTATTTGGAAAAATTGATCGATGAAGGGCTGAGAGTAAGATTTGTCCAGGGAGTCAGATTTTGGTCAAACGCATGCCAGAACTCAGGATGACTGAAGTCCGATAGAAATAATTTGCCATGTTGCCAGACACTGTGTCAGAATGGTCGTCAGGATGAGGCGGCAAGATTGCTCCATTCATCTACTTTTATTGCCAACACCTCAACAGTAATTATAGCATGACGTGCTCCTTGCTATATGATGGATTTCTGTAGGCTGTGTACCCACCACAGGCTACACAGACTGAGGTTATCATTACATACAGTATATGTGCAACAAGCATTTGTGCAGTCTGGCTGATGGCAGAAGGTCTTTGTGATACCTAATAACATGGTAGACATACAAACACCCTAGAACACATGCTTTCCATGGACAAGCATTTAAATTTAAGGGGGGGTGGGGTTAAAAATGAAAACACCAATGTTTTTAAGAAACCATTTGGGGGTTGCTTAAAAGCATTTAATTAAAAAAATTTGCCAGAATGGAACAAAGAATTTTGCCCAAACATTTGAACACATCATTGTTAACAGTGATGTTCCCTTTTATGTGAATATCATACATACATGAAATTCAACCAGCATCTGGATAAATTAAATTCCATTAGTAATTTACTCAGTATAAAATATAAGAATTAAATGAGATATTGCAAACTGTGGTTTCAGCACAGTGGACAACAAAAAAAGTGTCTTTCAAGGGTAAATTGTTTTAATTGTTGTACTAACTTGAGAAAATGGGGACTTTGCTGTCTTGCATACATCCAACACAGCTAACCTGCTTGACCTTCACATGTTGCCTTTCACACCAAATGGATTTGCATGACAATGATCAAAAGAAAAAACAGACCAACAATGATCAATGACCAACACAAAGCTGCTGGTTTTCTTACATAAAAACTTGAAAAAAAATAATCTGGTCTGAAGAGATTTTCTAAAGAAAGATCCTGTATTTAAAAAGAAAAAGAAAAGCACAAAACTCTGGAGGAGGTAATGGACTGGTGTTACCATGTAACCCCACTGTCTGAAAAATATAATGGAACGATATCTCACATTTAGATTTTATGGCAATTTTGAAGAAAAAGTACTCTTACCAAGAAAGGATTTGTTACTCTGCAGAAAACACTTGTTAATAAATGAGCTACAGAAAAATAAACCAACTTCATGCAGCTGTACTACTTTCCTTAGGCAAGCCAGGGGAAGTTACTGAAATAATTTATTTTGATAAAATAAGCTTAACATTCATTATAAATAAGCCTTTCAGTGGGGCATCAATCTTGGGGTCTCTCAGGTGGAATTGCAATTTTACTATGACCTTTGCCTCTCATGGTGAAAAATAACTTGTTAATAATGGGTGGGATATAGGCAAAGGATGCAAACACACATTGTGCTAATTCTACAACTGCCCATCCAGTCATTCTCAGGCAGCAGGCTCTGGCACACCAGTGCTTATAACTATATACTCTGATGTATAGACATCAAAGAAAATATAAGTAAAGTAATAAAATGCAACATAATAAAATCAGCTGTCTGACAGTACTGGCAGTACAGACACTCTGTGGAGAGTAAGATAGTAAGTTATCAGAACAGGCCAGATGCATTTACACATTACCACAGTGGCCTCTATTGCCTGAGCAATACAATTGTAAGAAACAATTGTACTTATAACATCCAGAAAGAGTGAAGGCAGGGTCTGTGGGGAAGCATATTGAGCAAGATTAATCTGCTGGAGAATGGGTGTCGACTCTCTTCAGCCAATTTGCATTCTCACTTCAAGATGATGTGATAGCCATCGTTCGTCTCAGCTGCGAAATCAGGAACAGATAAAATAGATATAATAGAGGTTACTAAATCAGGGCACAATTACATTTAATTATTCGATAAATTACAGGTTCTCAGTACCTTTCATTGTGTCCAACACAAAACACATTTCATCCTGAAAGTTTTGAATCATCTGCAAGGGAGAAGATTAAAATGAGGTCATACTACAGATGAGTTAGGATGCATTTCTTAGTGCTTAGAAGGCACAAAGGTATTTTTCTGCGACATGCAACTTTACACATCTAGTAGTAGAAATGAATGCATGAATTCAAACGCAACTTTCAAAACCTCTACTTTCATTTCAGTAACTCTACAACATCAAATATGGATGATGTACAGTATGATTTGCAGTCCAATTCAAAAGATGAATGAGGTGATGGTTCAGAATCAGCTTGCATTTCTTGATATTTGCATCTCCATTTGTTAAACAACTTTGCGCCTTTGGTTGCTAAACCACCTAATTTGTAAGTGAGCAAAAGTATTTTAACATAGACTTAAAATCTTTGGGGGGGGTTGTTGGTTGCTCCCCTTAGTCTTCTTTTCAGGAGGTAAAATGCACACTCAACTGGGTTAAGATCTCACGACTGTCTAAAATCATTTCCCCCGCCTGAAGTCCTTTGTTGCATTGACAGGGTGTTTTGTGTCGTTTTCTTGCTGCATTGTGAACTTTCTCCCTATAAGATTGGATTCATTTCTCTGAAAATTGGCAGACACAGTTTTTGAAGCCTTGAATTCTTTCTATTGCTACAGTCATGGGAAATATGAATACAAATTTTTGAGCCCATTCCTGAAGCAGATATGGAATCTCACTACTTCCTGACACTACCTTCTATTTACTGTCTACAACACAACCTTCTATCTACGGTTTTCAATCATGAACTGATCGTATTCCACACTTTAACCTTTCCATTAATTTGACAGAGGTTAATCTTCGCATCATCAGTCCAAACTTTGTTCCACAACTTTTGTGGCTCGTCTTTGTAATCATTTCTGAATTACAATGGCCTATGTTTATAAAACTGTTTACACAAGTGGTTCTCAAACCGTTTAGACATTTCAAGTGCCACCTACTCATAGAAAATCAAAAATCACACTTCTAGCATGATTAAATTTCATAAAAAAAAAAACAAAAAAAACAGCCCAGACATGCAGGTCATTTTTGGTCTTTGGATAAAAAAATTAAAAAGTGTCTGCTGTTTCAATTCTGACATGAGAGGTGTTTCAGATAATAATTCTATTAGCTTCTCCTGTTGTTTTTGACATCAGTAGCAAAGGGAATTCTAATCCACTCTGGTCTTACTTCCTCTGCAAATTGTTTGATTAGTGAGGAGAGGTGTGAACAACTTAATCTTCAACAGATAACGTTTCATCTAATAGCATGCAAAAAAGTTCTCTAGTGCTGGAAACATAAACACTGCTTACTTTGACTATTGATACAAAGCTGCAGCTTTTTCTTCACAGTGGTGATTTTTATTATGAATGCCAAAAATGATCAAATTTAATTTTAATCCCAAATTCAGATCATTCAAATGTCAAAAAAACAGCACTAAATATGCTAATTGTTTGAGCCACACTGGATCCTCAAAATATCAGCATGTTGGAGTGAAGTTCATATAGCCATGTGAGCACTGCCTCTTGCTATCTCAATTCAATATATAACAAACGCTGCACATGTTCACCACCCATTTCATTAGCCTTTTTCTGACTCTTGCTAGTTCTGTGAATTTCAGGGTCAACAACTGAGGTGAGGCAGCTACATTATCTACTACATTAGAGAAATCCCATGTATCAAAAACTACCATTATTCCTTTTGAGGTCTGGTGGGCAAAAATTTACACTTTTTCATTTTAGCTGATATATTGTTGTAACAAAGTTTGCATAAAATGGGGTGGTATCACACAAGTAGCCTATGCTCTGCAGTTTTGCTGTTGTAATATGTTACATGTGAGTCCAATCAAGTCCAATCAATGGTATGTGTACAGCAGTTTGGGAAACACTGGTTTAAACAATTTTTCTAAATGGGCAAGCGTGGGCAAAAAGAAACACCTGTCACATGTTCAAATATTTTTAATTACTTGCCATAATTTAAGTTGTTTAATAGATCTTAATAAAAACATCAGGAAAAATTTTTTATTCTGATCTATCATCTCTCATTCACCTTTGGACTTCAAACCCAAATATCTTCCGTGTGGAGCAAAAGAAAAACAATAAAAAAAAAATTAAATAAAAGAATTGATCTTGCCTTTTCAGTATTTTTGGAGGGGACTGTATAACACCATTAGAAACTGTACCTCATCGCTGACAAGCACATGAATGCCTGTAGGTCCCTGCTTGAAGATCTGACTGATCTGCCGTGGAGAGATGCTGAAAAGCTGAGCTAACTTCTCAGTCAGTTCGATGTTGGTTAGATCCTCCAGATAAATAGCATGGTACACTATAGACAACAGGAAAAAAAATCATTTGACTTTAGTTTGATGAAGCTGTACATCTATCCACAAGATTTCACCATAATCAAAGACACACCAAAAAAAGTATTGCTAGCACCATCTCCGTTCTCATGTTTTTGTTGTTGGTCTCGGGCCTGCTGAGACTCCTGACACACATAGATAGTCAGTCTTGGTCGAACCACCCTTAACATGCATAAACAAAAAGAGACAGTCAGCTACACACACACACACATCAGCATATACACATTCATGGGTGTCACTAAACTGCTACTAAACCATCACCATAAAAAACTCTCTTTCCCTGTGTAGTCTTTCTAACCTAACCTTATTAATTAACACTGTATAGGTAGAGTATAGTAATACATGTATATAATACACATATTCTCACAAAAATATTGTGGTTATGTTTATATAAAGAAAACATGCGCACCTTCCTTTTAGTGAGTTGTACAGTCGTATGCCATCAGCTGGGCCACAGATCTGAATGACATCCTCTCTAGTTAGTTTCAGCAGATCTGCCCCTGACAACCAACCCAACAAGAGAATGCATACATTTCAGCAATATACATCAATATATGTATATTGTATAATGACAAGAAAAATACATTATTTTGTGCTAAAGTTGATCTAGGTGGTAAAAGGATTCGGTTTAATGTTAAGAGTCAAGTCAAGTTAAGGTAGTCAAGAAGCTTTATTGTCATTTTAACCACATATAGTTGATGCAGTACATCGTGAAATGAAACAACGTTTCTCCAGGACCCTGGTGCTACATAGAACACACACAACATATAGCTATAAAACAGAAACAACAACACAGAGCTATGGACAGAAGTTTGTCCTAGCTACATAAAGTGCAACATGTGCAACCAGGTGCAAACAGTGCAAAGACATGACACATAGCGCCGAAAAACATGTGCAACAAAACAAAATGGAACGTGCAAACTCGAGAACCTGTAAAAATGGCAGTAGCAGCAGCTGAATTAGTGCAAATAATTAAGCATACAACATTTCTGTAAACTCAGGATAAGCTCAACTTAACAGTGTTGATGTACAATGCTTTGAGGTTACAGATGTAGCAGAAAATAGCACGGATACAAGAGCTATGTAGTGAGTTATGCAGCCAGTATATAGAGTTACCTGAGAAGTTTGTGAAGAGACGACAGAATGGCGAAAAGCGGTTTCTATGGAGCCATTGCTGTGCTTCTTGTGGCGTTGCAGTGGGTACCAGATTCTGTTTGTTCAGGACAGAGAAAGGAAAACAGAAAATGCTTAGGATTATAACATTAGGTGTTTATAACATTCAACAGCACTTTCCCCTATGCATACAGATGTGGCTGCTGCCTCTTAGATATTTTACGAGATCTGAGAGCCCAATCTCACAAATGTAAATGTTCTGTTAACAGCCAATAGAAAGTTGTTCTCCCTTTATTCAGCAAAATCTTAAAAACTTCCCAATCAAGCAAGCCCATCAATAAATAGATTTTATAACAAGTTTAATTTGAATATTAAATTCATTCACCTGATACAACATTTATTCATACCATCTAGCATAAAATGTCATAAATGTCCAAGTCAGTACAAATACATTTTAGATTTCTTAACACTACTTTTCCTACCAAAAATTAAATGTTACAGAAATGTTTGTACGTCAGTTATGAATTACAAAATATGCCACTTTTCCAACCAAAAACATAACAAAGGTTATTGGGTTTTTTGTAAAACAAAACTAAAAAAAAAAAAACAGAAGTGTGAGAGTCTCTAGAAACTTTATAAAAGTGTACCAGATGCATTTAAAAACGATGCATTTATGTAATTTATTTGTACAGAACAAATACAAAAATGTTTTTTCCAGTAACTGGTACTGTTATTGATACTGGTAATGAGCTATGATTTTAATGCAAATGATTAACAATTGAATTCACAGAATCACATGTGGTCACTTCTATATACTCAAAATGCCTGTGGAAAGCCTGCATTTTAACAAATCATCCTAAAGAGTTTTTATAGGGTGAGCGCAAAGCGGGTAAAACAGCTGAGACAGCTTCACAAAACGTTTAAACCACACACTGCCTCACGTTTTTCAGGTTCAGTAATATCTTCTTCCCAAAATGCTTTTTTACCCCATACACAGCACTCTGGTCTTCATGACCACAGGTGAAATTTAAAAGTTTGCCTCACTCCATTTGTTTCATGGCAGCAGACATGGCAAACAATACATTTATATGAATATGACTTCTGGCTTAGAACATGAAAGCTCGTAAAATGAAGGTGTAAATAAAGAAGGGAAGCCAATTTCGCTGGATGCAACTTTAACAGAAATGTTCATCATGAGCTAGCTAGCTATCTATCTCACAGTGGGATGTACTTTGGGATCCATTTCCATTGACAGAGCAAAATAAACAAATTTCTTATTTATAAAACTGTTTATAAAAGCAATCTCACACTCTTAAATGTGCTCCAAGATCGCACAGTGCATGGAGACTTCAGTACAGTGCTCCTACAAGCTTTGTTTTTATTTACAGTTCTTTGTTATTTGTGCCGCTGAGCCTCTCAAATACACGCATCCATATTAATATTAATTATGCCATATTAAAGCGCAGAACTCACTTATCATTTTGGGTGACTTCTATAGAGCAAAACTAAATAACAAACTTTCAAAATCTAGGCAATGCATTAGCAGCCCAACAAAAGGAAATAACACTCTGGACCACTGCTACACAGTCTTGAAGGATACCTACCACCCTGTTCCTCGTGCTGAACTGGGCTACTCTAACCACTGCCTGGTTCACCTAATTCCTACATACAAACAATCTAAAATCCCACAAAATCCCATAGTGGACAACAGGACTGATGTGACTGCACAGACTGGATTATACACCCAAAACATCTTCAGGGACTTCAGCTCAGCCTTTAATATGATCTAGACATCTTTTCCAACAAAGTCAGCCAACTGTCTGTACCAACATCCACCTGCAACTGGATCACAAGCTTCCATACCAGCAGAGAGCAGCAGATGAAGCAGGAGATATTCACATCCAGCTCTCACACACTCAGAAACAGTGCCTCTCGGGGACATGCGCTATCCCATCAGTTATTTTCAGTATGTGCAAATGACTGCACTTCCTTAACTCATCTGTTAAAATCCTGAAATTTGACAGACATCACAGTCATTGGATTCATCCAAGTACGTCCTCTGCTACCACACTATGCAAGGTTTTTACTGTGTCCAGCACTGATTCTATCAAGTTCCTTGCATGACCTCTGCAAAGTGAGAGAACATCACAACATTACTATGAAAACCCAGCAGAGGATTTACTTTCTCAGCTAACTAAGGAAGCACAACCTGCCCAAGGAACTGCTGTGTTTATTTGACAGTGCTACTACTGAAATTATATTGTGTTCAATCACTGACTGGTACCCAGTTTGACAAACACTGACTTTAAAGACAAGTTTTATCAGCAGAGATTAGTTTAGGCAGCCAACTACTGCAGCACCCTTATTCCTTTATTTTCTCTACTTTCTGGACAATCACTGTCATTTTGTTATGGGCCAGTGTGTACTGTTCTATATGCTTGGTCATCTAGTTGTCTTATGCATATCATGTTTGAATAAGTCTATATTTTGTGTTGTCCAGTCCAGCACTGATACACAGTGCCTGTGGGTTAAAATGTGCACTGTTTGGTCAATAAAGCTGATTCTGATATCGCTGACACTGCTATTCAGAAAAACTGCAATGTGCACTACCATTCAAAAGTTTGGGATCACTAGGATATTTCCTTATTTTTTGTGGACCGGGGCCTCCCACTACATTATTTGTTCTGATTAGAACCAGCTTGCACTGTTCTAAGAAGGAAGTACAGTGGAACCTTGGAATTCATTCTGGAGGCTTCTTAAGGTGAAAATTTGTATTGCAAAACAAATTTTCCGATGAGAAATAATGTAAATGCAGAAAATCTGTTTCAGCCATCCAAAAATATTATGTCCTACATTAATATATATAATATGACCAATATTACCAATATGAAGCATATGTAAACTGTATGGCTGCTCACAAAGAACTTCCATGTCAAGGGTCCTCACAGGAAGTCTTGCCACCAAGCTTGGGCTAAAAATAGAACAGACCACCCATGCCATCAGTCTGAAAAACATGTAGCTTTTGAACGCATGCTGAAGGTAACGTTGGTATGGCGAGCTGACTCTTTCGAAACAGTTTTCGTTGACAAAAATTTTTTTTAATTCTTAAATTCACTTAGATTCGCTTGGCTTTCCACTGACACAAGCAAGTGTTGAACGGCTCCTGTACGTACGCGCAACTTAGCTGGTGTACAGTTCGATATGGTTCATTCTTATGGCGAAAATGCTTTGTATGATGATGTAAATTTCAATTCATAAGGAGAAAATTCGCAAGGGAGGGCACTCATATGCCAAGGTTCCACTGTAGTTCACTGCGTGGTAAGATAAAGTTCTTTCTAGTCATTTTGAGCCTATAAAACAACTCGCATGTCCTGATGCTCCAGATACTAAACTAAAGTAAAGAAGGTCACTTTTATTGCTCCATTAATAATTAAAACATTTTTCAGCTGTGCTAGCCCAACTGTAGCTTTTTTTTTGGTAAATTATTAGAAATTGAGTTTTCTACCAATCAATTAGCCTTATAAAATGATAAACTTGGATTAGCAAACATAACATGAGACTAAAACAGAGACTGATGGTTGCTGATAATGGGCCTCTGTGTGACAACGTAGATCTATCTTTAAAATTCATCTGATAATTTATTTTTTTTAAATTAATACCCCCATCATATCACAACTACTAACCAGGGAGAGTGAATGTTAACACATGATTCCACTGAGACATGTGAAGCCAGGCGTCTTTTCGAAGTGCCATTTTTGCTATGTCACGAGGCAGAATAACACACTCAGATGAAAGCACCATCTACCCTTCGCTGCACACATGATAGGTTTGTTGCTGTGACCTACATTTAAGAGATCCTTCCCACCTTGAAAGTATAGTTAATTTTGCTTTCTTGATACCAGTGACATCAGGACTATAACTAGAATCTCCTGATGCTCTGTTGTGCCATTCAGAAGCCTTTAAGTCAATTAATTAATAACAACTTATAATCTTTAAATACTATGATTATTTGCAAACACTTACCATTTAATTGAACATTAGCCGAATTATCCTGAATGTAGATTCGTCGTAATTTCAAGCACACTATTTGGTCAATATATTACTGTAATTGGTGTTCCCAGTAAAGATTGGTGTTCCCCATAGGGCTGGGGAGCTTTACAATGAGTGTCTGAAGGCAACAGTGAAGCATGGTGGAGGTCCCTTGCAAGTTTGGGGCTGCATTTCTACAAATGTTTTCCATAATTCAATACAATCATGGAGGCATCTGATTGGCCCAAAATTTATTCTACAGCAGGACAACAACCCCAAACATACAGCCAATGTCATTAAGAACTATCTTCAGCGTAGAAAAGAACAAGAGTGACGGTTTGGCCCCCACTGTGTGCATTCCTACAAGAATTTACAAAATATTGAATTTTAAACATGATTTGACCACCTTCAGTTTTTTTTATACATCTGGGAAAGTTAGAGTGTGGAGAGGCCCCTTAGAAAGCTAAGACTGTTGTGTGCCCAGAGTGAAGCACTGGGGTGGATCACTGATGGTTTGAGCTACAATATCATGGCATTCCCTAGGCCCAGTACTTGTGCTATATGGGAAAGTCACTGCCAAAGACTACTGATTCATTCTGGAGGACAACTGGGAGCCAACTGAGATCAAAGCACTATGAGTAAACAGGGGCATACCCCAAAGGTTTGATTTCTTGCACACACAATTGTATTTTATGCCTGTTCGATTACAATAGATGTTTCCTAAAACATCCAATTTGCACATCCAATAGTAAAAATGCAAAGAAGAAAAAATATATACTTTTTGGAATAATATACTTTGTTTTAGAAAACATTCTTCAGGTACCGATTAAGATGTCATCCACTCTGTCGTCTAGGTACAGGGTCAACACATTTGGTTCAGACACCAAATGCTAGTTCTTAATTTTCAAACAACAATGACTCTCTCAAGCAGTAGTTGATTTGCTTACACCAGAAATTTGACAGAGAGCTTATTTGTGGACTTTAAAATGACAGTAAAGTTAGAGAAATCTATAGAACAAAAATACAGACAGTTTAATTTTAATTGTGGGACTACTCTTCTTTATCTTTCCTCATGTCTAAACATGTATGGCTTCCAACCACTAAGAGATCCATTGCTTTTGTCTTTGAATGTTGACCTGAGTGCAACTATTTAAAAAACCCACACTTGAATTGTTTGGTAAAATAGCCTATTGTCTCTTGTTTTATATAACACTGTTTCACATTTGATGGAAATTAAATAAAAAGCTATTTCATTTTTTTGTCCACATTTTCAAACCCTAGTTGTTTGGAGGCTAGTTCAATTGCCAAAAATAGGAACGGTCACATATACATACACCCTCCCCCCTAGCAAGCATCGCACCTGACCCCTACTCTGGACCTTGCGGGTAGGTTTCCACATGGCTACTTCCACATTGCCTTTTCAGGCTGAGCCCGGCCAGACTATAGTAATGACTTTTCAGTCAAATCACAAACAAATCATGAATACAAGCAGCAGAAATGAGACTTCTCTGCAGGGTGGCTGGGTACTCTCCAGGATCAGGTGAGACGTTCGGAAATACAGGACAGGCTCGAAGTAGAGCCATTGACCCTCTGCATTGAGAGGAGCCAGTTGAGGTGGTCTGGGCACCTGACAAGAAGGAATTTGCTTCCAGCACTACTTTACAATCAGATTTCTCCATATGCAACACTGAGAAGCAAATGCCATTGTGATTAAAGACCAATTTATTACTCCTCAAATCTCTTTTTGCTATATTCAATTGCAAAATAGCTTCATGGTAATGTTAACATCAAAGAATATGTTTTCAGTTTAGTTTGAACATTAGTCATTACTAAAATTAATGTCACACATAATTAGATGATATAATACATATTTTGTAGTATGTGCAAATTTACTAAGATGCTATAGCAATTAAGCTTTACTTTTCATATGACTATATGGCCATTTTGCTATGTGGTAAATGTGACAGGATGTTTCACATCTGAATTACGCAGAAAGAAACAAGCAGAATTCAACACCAACAGCCTGGGCAGGGATACGTCAGCTTTTAACAAGTCTACTTCTTCTTACCAATTAATTTGGATGCATGCTCTTAAATCATTCAACAGGAAGGAAGCTACTGAAGAAAAAAAAGAGAGAGAGAGAGAGATCTGACATTTCAGACATCTGACCTAGACCAAACTTGGACTGCCTCAGTTCCTCTGCTGGTTACAGTGATAATTCCATATAAATTCTATAGTCAGTAACTTTCTCTACACATTTTGACATACATTAATTAGTAACTCTAGACTGTTTAATACATTATTATTTTATTGTATTGCATTGTTCATATAAATTAAACATTTTTGACAGTAGGGCTGCAGCTATCGATTAAATCCATCCATCGATTAATCAAGTAATTGGATAAGATGTACTTTTTCTTTATTAAAGAGGAATACTAAATATGCAAGAGAAAATAAGATTGGTCTCTTAAAATGAACAACTAAGTTGTTTCCTATTTTGAAAAATGAATATAAAATCTAAACCCATTTAGTGCATTTAATTTACATTCAAAATGCAAATACAAATATATAAATAATTAAAAATTAATTACTTGAAAAAAAGTTAAACATGGTACAACCTAAAACAAAATAATAATAATAATAATACCTAAAATTTGCATTTTTGTTGTGCAACTTAACTTTGATGTTTCAGTTTAACTACAGCTCAACTTTACTGTCTTCCTGGAAGACTTTGTTGCTTTTGTAAGAGGCAAAAATTAGTGGTGTGTGTGTGTGAGAGAGTGACAGAGAGAGAGTGAAGCTATCAAAATGAATGACGCTTAGGCTTTCACAAAACTTAGCTAAATTAGGGACATCGTAACTAGCCACCATACTGATTTGCAGTCTTAAATAGTCACTGCATGTAGCCACAATCCACATACATTTTTACGGGCCTTAATTTCAACCAGCAATCATATCTATTTAAGCTAAGTGCGAAGCTTGTGTCGACTCCGTGAACTTAAAGCGGGGACTGTGTGTTTTCGAATGAGATATTGAAGTATCGAACTTGTACTGTTGTGGTACACCAGTTCAATCTTACAGTAATCACACTGTATAGAGTTTTCTGTCTGTTTTAATTTGAAATGATCCCAGACTTTGAAAACTCTCTGCCGTTTTCTCCCTGAGTTTAGCAGGTTGTGCGTCAGTAATAATGGTCCGTGGGGAAAAGCAGTGCTCTGTGTGTAGTTACAGTAAATGGGTTAAACAAAGCTTCGAGGCAACTAATTTGCCTCAATGATTTTTTTGTACTCGAATTACTCAAGTTACTCGAGGAATCACTTCAGCCCAATTTGACAGACTTCAGAATTCTTCAAAATCCGCACTTACACGATACATGCTTTGACAGTATTCCACCTTCTAACAAAGCTCTATCAGCAATTGAACACCCTATATTATGTACTTTATACAATTCCCCAAGTGTGTCAGGTAGGGTAGGATAAACCAATAAATTGGTTGCTGTTTTTGATTATGTAATATCTCACCGTGTCTGAAAAGTCTCCATACAAACTTTTTTGTAACATTTTGTAACACAAAATGTCTTACAAAAGTTTTCATAGTTTGTTTCCAGATGTCTTTTCATTGTTGGACCAGTGAACTGTCGCAAGGTTAGGACTGGCATGCAATTACATGCATAGCACCAAGCCTATTAACACAAGCTCATCATGAGTGTGTGAAACAGGAAAAGGATATATTGTAAACAAAGGTTTGCTTTAAAAAAAGTGTTAATATTCCCCCATGTATGGAGACCCGTAGGGTGTAGACATAAGCTAAATACTGCTATATGATATAGCACTAATATCATATAGCATTAATAAAATATTAAGTGACTGTGTAATTTCCAATCAAATCATTGAAAATTTACATCAAGTTATTAAGACAAATACAGTGAAGCAAAGAACAAAAATAGCCCCCAAAACCTGTAAGAAAAGAGAAACACAAAGCACTCACATCTGCTACCGGTGGTACCACTGGCTCTGGCTGGTGATTCGGTGAGCCATTCCTAGACACAAATAAAACCAATTTTTATGAAAGAAAAAATAGATACAGAAGAAACAAGATTTTAACTACATCTTGGTCTTTATTTATCAAAGTTGTGTACAACAAAGCTAATGTTGTACACAACAACATCAACCCGAAAATTTCTTTACCCTTGGTTATACATGAACAACATTAGCAACCTGAGAGGTTTGCAGTTAAACTGTTAAAACCTACCTCAATATAGTCACTACTTATGGCAAGTACATTAAATACAGAATTAATATCATAATTTTTAAGGTAATGAAAATTTCTAAAGCTAAAAGATTTTGAAGCATTCATACCTCTTCTAAAACTATGTTCAGAAGTTATTAGAGGTGTTACATGGATTTAGTGGTACCCTTACAGCTATAAAAAAATGACATGAGATGTCATATGATAGTTTCATTAGATGTGGAGTATAACTTTCATTTATACAGCATTCAACTTTGGTGAACAAATGGTGCTTACATAAATTCACTATCTTATATAGTATAGATTCATCATTTAATAGCATAACCATGGACACCACAGGAATGCATGAGCTTACCCTTCAGAAGGGAAGCTGTTGTGAGTGCTGCTGAAGCCTGGTGATGGAGAGTTGTTGACATAAGTGGCCTCAGGCCATGGTGAGCACTAGAGCAGAAAAATATTTCAGTAATTCATATTCAGTTTAATATGTACTTTACTATCCTTACATTTCAAATGCCGATAACCACAATTAAACAAATAATTAAATGTTTATGAATAAGATTACCTCAAATAAACTAAAATAGTGTATATAATATGCTAAAAATGCCACTAGATTCATTTCCATGGTTGCTCAGGCACAATAAGTCTATGTAAGCAAGAAGTCACTTTCTGTGGTTGGTATAAATAGGGAAGATGAAGTAAATACAAATCAAATTGAGGTTTGATCCCTCAGGAAGGATATAGTCATTCTTTAGTCTTTGTTAGGATATAACATCGTTCCCATATGCCAATCATACCTACTGTGGAAGGGTACAGGTTCATTTACTAAACGAGCTGTAACTGACGATTGAACTGTTCTAAATTCAGTGCACTAATATGGTCACAATCTATTAAGCCAAGTGTTACAAAATGCCGAAGGTCCGCCTTGACATTCATTTACATTATTTTAATGTTGGTCTGGTACTGGCTTATTTACACTTTGTATTTAACTGTGTTTATTTTTGTGGATGAATGCTGTAGCTGAGTTACTGCTGCTGTTAACAGCATCAACTGCAGCCCTAGAACAGCACAAGTACAAAAGATGTTCTTTTGCAAACTCAATGAAATATTGCTCAAGATACTACTTAATTCCCAAGCACAAACCTCAGTAAGGATGGTGGTTTCATATGATGGCTGGTATTTCTCCTTTTCCTGTGGTGCCCGCTTCTCCATCTTTTCTCTGTCAGTCTTCTGCTTTCTGTCAGCACCTTTGGGCTACAAACAAAACAGTGTATATTTTGTAAGCTTTGGTACATAAGGGTTTTAGCCAGGTAAAATAGTTTAGTGTAAAATTAAAGAGACTTGCACAAAGAAGTACCAAGAATGAATTTGGTGAGGTTACCAAACAAGTACGTCATTTACCATTTCTGGAGGTTAAAATAACCAAGTGCTATATTCCGTTCCTACCTTGAAGACTTTGACTTGGCAGCTGGCAGAGTGCAGATGTTCTGTGTAGTCTCCTGCTTCGTTCTCTTTGAACGTGTCAATTTGGATGCGAAAAGGCACCCCCTTCTCACCGCCATGCTTGCGCATTGTAAACTCTGTACTTATGCAATGAACCTAAAAATAAGCAAATAGCCTTTTAACACTACTATACATGCTGATATCATTTGTTATATCCTCTTTTGTACAACCAAGTTTAATAAATGCTGGAGGAAAATACCTGGATGAACACTGAAGTCCGCTTTGATGGGTCCCATAAGAACTCAACTGTGTTTAGCTGTGTGGGGTTTGCCCTAGGATCCACGATGCCAACAGACATAGGAATATCTTAAAAGAATGTCAATACAAACATGTAATTAATACTAATATTTGTGTAAAGAATCACATGTAAACAGAGGAGAAATCTTAAATTGACATTCATTCATTCATTCATTCATTGTCTACCGCTTATCCTGAAGGTGTGAGACAAACGTGCTAACCACTAAGCCACCGTGCCCCCCCCCCCCTTAAATTGACATACAAAAGCTAAAATTATCAAATGAATTCACTGACAATTAGCCTGCATTTTTGTCCTAGCACCATTAGCCCTTATTGTTCAAGGCACAATTGATGTTTATTGTAATATGTGAAAAGAATCTATACAGCACTCACAAATTCATGATGTAAGAAATCATTAAGGACTTCAATAAATGCAGAGAGCTGGATTAAATGCAGATCATAATACTCACCCAAGTCAAGGATTCGGTCACCTGGTCTGTTCCAGCGCCAGCCCTCCAACTGCTGGTGCTCAGTGTACTGCAGTCGCCGGTCATGAAAAACCACACGAATGATGCTCTGCATTAACCAAAACCAAGACAGGAGGAAGTAAGCCATCATCACAAAGGCATTGTCCTATGTTATGAAAATCAAAGTAAATTCGTACCTTCACCATCTTGCCTGTGATCTCTGGAAGCTCACCCATTTTCCGATTGTCCAGCATTCGAATTTCATAAGACTGCCCTGCAAATACAACTTATACTTAAGAAATTTTATTTCAAAGACGTATCACTACTGAGGATTCTAACAATATGGAAACTGTTGAGAAAAATATTTTTCAGAGAATATCCAACAAAACCAATTTACATGTATACTTTTTTAAAAACACAACCACTGGAGAGACAGCATAGATAAGAAGCTAAGGCCACCAAAAAAATATATATTATGACCCATGCAATATAATGATTTTTACCATTCCTACATGATATTTACACTTCCATGATGTCCAGTAACATTTACTTCGATTATATTACTGCCCATCTTTACAAATTTTGCATAGGAGCTCCGAAATTTAACACTGGAGTTTGGCAGTACGAGCTACTATTAAAAAAGAGTAGTAATTTTCTCCCCAAATATAATACAAAGATGATACAAGAAATAAAGCAATCAACATATGAATTTGGAATAATTTGCACAGGTTGAAAATGTTCATTAACATTAATTAAATAAAAGGAACCAATAATATTCTCTTTTTGTACAAAATAGAAAAAATACAAAAGTTGTTTACCTACAGTGAAGTGTCAAATCTAGCACTTTACAAATCATACTAATGCTGATAATTATAATGAAATTAAATACTTTTTTTGTTGGACCAGGAAGTAGTGTTCATCTGCATAGCTGCTATTATGCAATCCCATAGTCTCCATGAACCTGAAAAGCTCTTTTCCTGTCTTTTTTTTTAGCCCATCTGTTCTGTAAAATGCAGTTATTTTTTAATGCTAAATTGCAAGTATGGGGAAAAGCCTAAAAAGTTTTTTTTTAAGTTAATGTAAATCAAAATCAATCAACTTTTAGGCTGCTAATACATGAGAGCAGCTTTAACAAATACCATTTTAAATTTTGTCATACTATTGACTCTAGAGCGCATTAAGTGACATAATACCAATTTAGATGTCACAAGAAATTTGAACATTTTATTTGAACTTAACAGCATACAATCATTGAAATTTGTTGATTAACATAAATGTTTCACTTCACATCCACACAAATTATAGTAAATCATAAACACCGCCTCATCAATAATCTTAACAGCCCAAAATTAAGCAGACAACACTGGCATCATTAAACCATGTAACTGGTACACAAATCCACTTCCACACTGGCAAAAGTATTAATCAACATCCATGAAATGTAATATGACTGTATAACTGCAACTGTTTAGTATATTTCACACACAAAACAGGAACTTTCAAGTATTTTGGTATTTTATCATGCTTTTTATATTTGAGTGAAACAATCGGTGTCTTAAGTACTGCTAATCTGACTTCTCTGTTTATGCTCCCACCATTCAGTTATACCTGCAACAGAGAATGCACTAACAATTTCTATCATTCACCTCTTGTGACATCTAAATTGGTATGTCACTTAATGTGCTCTATAACATAACAAAAAGTATAGCAGACAAACATAGCAGAGTCAATAGCATAACGAAATGTTAGATGTTAAATTGTTACAGTTTATTATTTTATATTATTCAGAAAACAATTAACAAAAATTTAAAATTGTATTTGTTAAAGCTACTCTCACTTGTTAAAAGTGGTTTATTAAAATCGAAGACTATTTTTTTCATAATCAACATTAACAATTATGTTAATCAATCACTGCAGCCCTAACCAAGCCATGTTGTCATGATACAAAAAAAACAAAACAAAAAAAACCATGTTCCACTTATGTGGTAATTCAGAAGGAACAGACCTTGGTTGAGGTAGGTGAGTGTCTCATCGTGTAGTTTGACAGCTGGTGACGTGGCAGCACAAAGAACATACTGAAAGGGAAGGATCTTGTTGTCATTATCAGGTGGGAGATTGGACTCTTCTTGCTTAAAGATGGGAAGTGCCAGCACATCACTGTGAAGTATGGCAAAGAGAGAGAAAAATGAAAGAGATTAAAAAATGGACTTAGATATAGAAGGTGATAATGTATGCCTTGATTTTTATGAGTCCATGGATAATGGGTACTAGTGTTTTGACGATTCTGATGATTTTACTTTTCTTTCACCATCAATAGAATTATCAGAAATTGATTCATTCATTTTTCGAAAGCTGCTGTGCTGCTAATATAATTGAGGTATCTTAATGCAGAGGCGGGGGGCACGGTGGCTAGCACGTTTGCCTCACACCTCCAGGGTTGGGGGTTCGATTCACGCCTCCGCCGTGTGTGTGGAGTTTGCATGTTCTCCCCGTGCCTCGGGGGTTTCCTCCGGGTACTCCGGTTTCCTCCTCTGGTCCAAAGACATGCATTGTAGGACTCTAAATTGTCCGTAGTGTGTGATTGCGTGAGTGAATGAGAGTGTATGCCCTCTCCGTTGGCACTCCGTCCAGGGCGTATCCTGCCTGATGCCCATGACCCGAGAGTAGATCAGACAAGCGGTAGACAATGAATGAATAATGCAGAGGCTTAAACTATACCTCATACTGTAGGCTCCAGCTCCAAGCTCCTGCCCAATTCCAGACAGACTGGCGTCGAAGTCCTGCACCAGGCCGGACTCGATCACCTCATCTGCGAGTGGCAGTTTAAGAGCCCAGGCCATCACGACGAGGAGCTTATTGAGCTCGTATTGATCACGATGAACAAAAGGTGGTCTAGAATTGTTTAGAGTTGTGTGCAGAATCACACGCACCTGTCAAAGAGAATAAACTTGCTTTATAACATTCGAGAGAGAATTGCGGTGTCAAACCATACCAAATGTACAGGTTAACACACTGTTAACAACATGAAAGGTACTTCGTTCCTTGTTGTGTTCAAGCGCTATACAATCGTTTAAAAGTGAAATGCTTTTAAACTTTGCCCAATGTAATTACACGTGCGAGACTAAAGAGACAACCTGGTGATGGTAGCAATTACCTTCCCATACACAAATCAGTTTGGTTCCCAACTTCACTACGTGGTCACGACAAGCAAACGCGAGGAGCAGTCACAACATTTTAAGTACATACTTGCGTGACGCTCGTTTTATTTGGCTTAATAATAAAAAGAAGTTAATTGCGATCCCTTGGGACCCTCTTCACGCCATATTTTAATCCGTCGTCTTCGCAATCAAACAACTAGCTGGGGTCTAGAGAGGAAACTGTTACCGTAAGTTATATCAAAGAGGTCCTGATGGCCGGTAAATGTAACGAAGAGTGATTTATCAAAAAGAAAACAGCAAAAACTTGTCTGGCCCAAAAGAAATTTACAAGAGAAACATGTTTGTTTATTCCTTCTGCTCACTAAAGCGACAGCCGTAATAACCGTAGTGTTTTTCTTCGTCGACTGTATAAGGTTGAATAGGCTGTAGTACATTACTGCCCCCTATCGTTTAGGTTCCTACAGTTCATTCTATTTTTCTTTCTATTTTCATTTTTCTTTTTCTTTTTATTAAGATTTTTATTTTTTATCGCATGTTATGTTTGTTGTCCACAGTGTTATATGACCTGTATGAGCACTGTTTACATGCAAAGATTTTCTCTAAACCAAATTATTGTTGCCACAGATTTGAAGACCACATACTGAGATCATGTACAAATTTTGGTTTGTGGTGATACATGGAGACAGAGATAAGGTGAGACAAGGTGAGAGCTTTCTCAGGAACTGTAAGTCGCATTTCTGCGGGCCTTTAACAGGGTTAACTCAAGCCTACTCTGATGAAACTTGAAGGTCTCCTGCACTAGTAGGCCATGCAACATACTCAGCCTGGACACTGAGGGGCACTGGTCGTTTTTCAAACAAAAGTAGAAGAAGTTGCTTTCGGCTGCTCCCTGTTCGGGGTCGCCACAGCGTACCAACTGGTCCGCACAACAACTTGGCACAGGTTTTACACCGGATGCCCTTCCTGCCGCAACCCTCCCATTTTTCCGGGCTTGGGACCGGCACTGCATCCAGTGGCTGGGGTTGAGGCATTGGCTGGGAATCGAACCCGGGCCTTCCGCATGATAGGCGAGCAACCTACCACTGAGCCACCAATGCCTCGTTTTTCAAACAAAAGTAAACCTTTGGAAAATCAAGGTTATTATTAAAATAACCTAAATGTCCTCTCATAATCCTTTGGATAAACACATAAAATGTGTCTTTTATTTATCTTTCTTTTCACTACACTCACATAAATTTATGAAAACTTGCTAAAAATATTTTTGCAATTTGTCTGTGGATTTTTGGCGTCAAATTGGTGTCAAATTACTCAGCAGAGTCAAAGCCTTATCAAAAACATGTTCAGGGTTGCCATCAACATTGCCCCATATGCCAATCAATCCTACTGAAGTAGGGCACAATTTCATTCACTAATATAGCTTTGGTTGTTTAATTCTAAACAGCATCTTAAATGTTATGAAAAGCTTTTAATTTCTGGTATTTACATATACGTGTGTGTGGTTTTTTTTTTTTTTTTATCAGAGCATTCAACTATTAGGCTAGAAAAAGTATAAGAACAGATGAAGTAGATAACACTAATATTTGGTTGCATATCCCAAACCCAAAGCCATAACTTTACCTCCATCATATGTCACAGATGACCTGTGTTTTAGATCATGAACAGATTACAAGTGACAGTACAGTACAAGTACAGTAACAAGTTAATAATTTTGCTATATAAATACCAAAAAATTTAGTTACCCATTTGTAAGGGAATTTATAAAAATGAATTTATGTTTTGGTTAATATCCTCACTATTTTAAGTCCTGTGTTTGAAGCTTTACCGCAAGTTTCATGCCTGTGTCGGCATTTAAATTAGAGCATTCAATTTTCTCTTTTTTCTCAATATTTTGCACTATCAATAATTGTCTGTTAAATTTTTCAGGAGTTTTTCCATCTTCAGCTAGTGGATGAAACCCAGTTGGGATCTTTTTAATATCTAGCTCATATTCATTCAAAGGTACGTATTCATATAGGTCATACCCAAGGTGTCTGAGTACCAAGCTGGCAGACATGATATCTCTGTACAACTTCTACAGCTACAACAAGGCGTGGCCAGTGGCCAACTAGGCTGTAAAATTTAGAATACTGGTGGTGCAGAGCAGATGTAATGATGCGGTAATAAAAAAGCAGTATTCTGTGAGGGACTAAATTCCCCCCTTCATGTGGAAATGGCCTGTAGGGACGAGACAACTGACCTTTTACAAAACCAGTGATCCAAACACCCCTCACATAACGTTCTGCCACTAAAAGGGGAGGCTACGGCCCCTGAACCCAGCTAAGCTGAGCCCATGCAACTTGGGAAAATGTGTGTGACTGCTGAAGAACGCTAACACTGCCTCTGCAAACAGTTGTGCTTTTAGGGTGGGAACCACGGACATCGCTGCACCTCCTGCCAAAAGAATCATACCCGTTTACTCTTAACCTACTCTTAACATGCTCTTTATTTTATTCTTGAGTTATGAGTTAGTTTTCATAATAATTTTCAAATCAACTCAAACCACTTTGCCCAGAAATACGATGAATATACAGTTGTGCTCAAAAGTTTGCATACCCTGAAAGAAATTTTTAAACATTGCCATTCATTTGGAAAATATGAGTGATAATGCAAAAGATTTTTTTCTTATTTAAGGATAGTGGTCATGTGAAGTCATTCATTATCACATAGTTCTTTGACTCCTTTTTAAAACCTAATGATAACTGAAATCACTCAAACAACACTGATCAAAAGTTTACATATCCTTGAATGTTTGGCCACATAAACATACAGTGGGGCAAAAAAGTATGTAGTCAGCCACCAATTGTGCAAGTTCTCCCACTTAAAAAGATGAGAGAGGCCTGTAATTTTCATCATAGGTACACTTCAACTATGAGAGACAGAATGAGAAAAAAAAAATACAGAAAATCACATTGTCTGATTTTTAAAGAATTTATTTGCAAGTTATGGTGGAAAATAAGTATTTGGTCAATAACAAAAGTTCATCTCAATACTTTTATATACCCTTTGTTGGCAATGACAGAGGTCAAACGTTTTCTGTAAGTCGCCACAAGGTTTTTACACACTGTTGCTGGTAGTTTGGCCCATTCCTCCATGCAGATCTCCTCTAGAGCAGTGATGTTTTGGGGCTGTCGCTGGGCAACACGGATTTTCAACTCCCTCCAAAGATTTTCTATGGGGTTGAGATCTGGAGACTGGCTAGGCCACTCCAGGACCTTGAAATGCTTCTTACGAAGCCACTCCTTCGTTGCCCGGGCGGTGTGTTTGGGATCATTGTCATGCTGAAAGACCCAGCCATGTTTCATCTTCAATGCCCTTGCTCATGGAAGGAGGTTTTTACTCAAAATCTCACGATACATGGCCCCATTCATTCTTTCCTTTACACGGATCAGTTGTCCTGGTCCCTTTGCAGAAAAACAGCCCCAAAGCATGATGTTTCCACCCCCATGCTTCACAGTAGGTATAGTGTTCTTTGGATGCAACTCAGCATTCTTTCTCCTCCAAACACGACAAGTTGAGTTTTTACCAAAAAGTTCTATTTTGGTTTCATCTGACCATATGACATTCTCCCAATCCTCTTCTGGATCATCCAAATGCTCTCTAGCAAACTTCAGACGGGCCCGGACATGTACTGGCTTAAGCAGGGGGACACGTCTGGCACTGCAGGATTTGAGTCCCTGGCGGCATAGTGTGTTACTGATGGTAGCCTTTGTAACTTTGGTCCCAGCTCTCTGCAGGTCATTCACTAGGTCCCCCCGTGTGGTTCTGGGATTTTTGCTCACCGTTCTTGTGACCATTCTGACCCCACGGGGTGAGATCTTGCGTGGAGCCCCAGATCGAGGGAGATTATCAGTGGTCTTGTATGTCTTCCATTTTCTAATAATTGCTCCCACAGTTGATTTCTTCACACCAAGCTGCTTACCTATTGCAGATTCAGTCTTCCCAGCCTGGTGCAGGGCTACAATTTTGTTTCTGGTGTCCTTTGACAGCTCTTTGGTCTTGGCCATAGTGGAGTTTGGAGTCTGACTGTTTGAGGTTGTGGACAGGTGTCTTTTATACTGATAATGAGTTCAAACAGGTGCCATTAATACAGGTAACGTGTGGAGGACAGAGGAGCCTCTTAAAGAAGAAGTTACAGGTCTGTGAGAGCCAGAAATGTTGCTTTTTTGTAGGTGACCAAATCCTTATTTTCCACCATAATTTGCAAATAAATTCTTTAAAAATCAGACAATGTGATTTTCTGGATTTTTTTTTTCTCATTCTGTCTCTCATAGTTGAAGTGTACCTATGATGAAAATTACAGGCCTCGCTCATCTTTTTAAGTGGGAGAACTTGCACAATTGGTGGCTGACTAAATACTTTTTTGTCCCACTGTATAGATTGACACACAGAGGTTTAAATTGCTATTAAAGGGAAGTTTCCACACCTGTAACAGATTGTAATTGTGATTAGTGTCTGTGCATAAAGTATCAGTGAGTTTCTCAGCTCATGAGGTGATGCACTGACTTGGCTGGATACTGCACCATGGGGAAGACAAAATAACTGCCAATGGACCTGTGTAATAAGGTTGTTGAACTTTAAAAATGCCAGTCAGTACTGTTCAAACTCTGATAAAGAAGTGGAAAATAAGAGGTTCTGTTGATACTAAGCAACAGTCAGGTAGACCAAGAAAGATTTCAACCACTACTGCCAGAAGAATTGTTCAGGATGCAAAGAAAAACCCACAAACAACTTTGAGAGAAATATAGGCTGCGCTGGAAAAAAGTGGTGGTGTTGTTTCAAGGAGCACAATAAGGAGGTCCTTGAACATAAATGACCTGCATGGTCGAATTGCCAGGAGAAAGCCGTTACTGCACCCATGCCACAAAAAGGCCCGCTTTCAGTACACCAGACAGCACCTAGACAAGCCTCACAGCTTCTGGAGCAGTCATTTGGAGTGATGAGGCCATGAATTGAACTTTATAGTCACAACCATAAACGCTATGTTTGGAGAGTAGTCAACAAGGCCTATGGTGAAAAGTACTCCATCCTCACTGTAAAGCATGCTGGTGGATCTCTTATGTTTTAGGGCCATGTGAGCTCCAGTGGCACAGGGAAGTTAGTCAAAATTGATGGCAAGATGAATGCAGCATGCTATCAGAAAATTTTGGCAAATAATTTGCACTCTACAGCACGGAAGCTGCGCATGGAACGCTCTTGTTCC
Source organism: Hemibagrus guttatus (assembly GCA_033459395.1). NCBI lineage: Eukaryota > Metazoa > Chordata > Actinopteri > Siluriformes > Bagridae > Hemibagrus > Hemibagrus guttatus. The sequence goes on along the minus strand of JAUCMX010000017.1, from coordinate 6,156,528 downwards.
AACATGACAATGATCCAAAGCACAATGCCAAGTTGATCCTCCAAGGGCTACAGCAAAAAAGAGGTGAAGGTTTTGGAATGGCCATCACAGATATTGAGGTCTCCTGACCTCAATATCATTGAGCCACTTTTGATCTGAAATGTGCAGTGTATGCAAGACAACCAAAAAATTTACAGGAACTGGAGGCATTTTGCCAAGAAGAATGGGCAGCCATACCACCTGAGAGAATTAAGGACCTCATGCAAGCATTGATGCTAAAGGGGGCAATACACAATATAAAAGAATTAAAGTTATTATTTCCTCATTTTCTTTATTGTCATGTTATGTTTGATGATTGTTCCATTCTGTTATGCCTTACATATGAACATGAGTCCTATAAGAAATAAAATACATTTGTTTTGCCTTCTTACTCATGTTTTCTTTAAAAATCATATACATCTTGCAAATTCTCCCAAGGTATGCACACTTTTGAGCACAACAGTATGTGCATGCATATAGGCTACAAATACAGTGAAATACCTTTGCCAACTAATTGGCTGCTCACAAGAGCTGTTTCAATGTTTTTTGTGTAGATGGGATATTTAGAAACTGTACATTTTCAGAAATAGCTGTATATGTCAGCAAGGGGCCTCAAATAAGTTTATGAACTTTTACTCTACAGTATGAATATGAAAATAACAGCAACAATCATTTTAATAATAATAATACATCTATAGCTCTTTAACAAAACACAGTTATTTATAAAACATAATATTAAAACATCTATTTATGAAACACTCACAGTTGAGCTCTAACAAAAATCAATATGAATAAATACAGTGGCACTAGTAAGTTTGTAAATCCTTTACCACTTACTGTAGCTCAGTATAGATTTTACAAAAAATGTTATCAGCCCATCTTCCAAGTCCTAAAGAGAACCCATTTAAACAAATGATGCAAAAACATTAGGTTTTTTTTTTTTGTTTTTTTTACATTCATTTACTGTGCAAAAATGATCCAATTTGAAATAACCGAGCAGTGAGCAGCACTTTCACCAAACATTTCCGGTATCTGGTGGTCAGTCCCGCAAAATTTTCTGGTATCTGGTGGTCAGTCCTGCAAAATTTCCTTACAAAACTGTTTCAACTCAGTGATGAGCTACTCTCTTTAGATCTTTCTACAACATCTCTAATGGGTTTCGGTCTAGACTTTGACTTGGCCATCCTAAGATGTTAAATTTCTTCTGCTTTAACCACTGATTTGTAGACTTGTGTGCTGAGTCATTGTCTTGCTGCATGACCCACTTACAGTTAAGCTTCAGTTCACAGACAGATCCCTAGGCATTATCCTGTAGAATTTGCTGGTACAATCCAGAAATCATAGGGTCATCAATAATGTCAAGCCATCCTGGACCTGAGGCAGCAAAATAGGCCCATCACATGATGCTGCCAGCCCCATGCTACATGGTTGGAATGAGGTCATTTATGTTGGAAAGCAGTATTTATTGCCAAGCATAACACTTCTTATTTAAACCAAAAGTTCTATTTTGATTTATATGTCCACAGTTTTTTCCACAATTTTTCCAATTGGCTTCTGACTTATCCAGATGGTCATGAGCAAACCTGAGGCAGCAGTATTCTTTTTGGAGATCAGTGGTTTCTTCCTTTCTATCCTGCCATGAACCCTATTTTTGTTCAGTGCTTGTTGGGAACATTGACATTACTCAACACAAGAGTGGCCTTTTGGTCCTTAGATGTTATCCTGGGGCTCTTTTTGACTTCCTGGAATGTTATTTTGAGTTTCCTTAGAGTGATTTTTGCTGCATGACCACTCCTTAGGAGAGTAACTGGTGGAGCTGAATTGCCTCCCTTTGTATATCATCTGCCTCATAGTGGACTGGTAGAGGTCAAAATCTTTAGAAATGGTTTTTGGAGGTCCGCAGGAATCTACTTTAATCAAGACATAGCACACGTCCATATACCTGTGTTGTGAAGACCTGACTTTGATAGTGAAAACTCAAGTTTATGACCCTGAAACACAGGAGGGCAATTCAGTTCAATTACCTCATACTCCTAGAGGTTCACAAATGTGACAAACATATTTAACATTTTGCTTAACAGATTTTTATAAAAACTGTTTTTGTATCATTTGTTTAATTGGGTTGTCTTTGTCTAGTTTTAGGATGTTATGATTTCACACCTTAGGTCAAATTTATAAAAAATTGTTTAGGGTTTCACAACCTTTCTAGCATTACTGAACATTTCAAATGGCACACAAAAACAGAGGAAGGGGAGAGAATTAAACAGTACATAAACCAAGGTTTTTAAAATTAAATCATTAAATATATGCAGTCAGCACATCTTCGAGATGTAAAACTGAAATATGAAATTAAAGTCATTCAGTTCAGCAGTCTAAAAGATGATGAACAGATTTGGGATGCCCTGTCCTATGCCCAATCCCACTGTATCTCTACCTGAGGTAGAAGTCTGCATTTGAAAGAGCATTTCCTTTAATACAGAGACTTGCCATTTTTCAAATACAGCAACTTTACATTTCTATAAAGTAACAGCAAATGTAGTTTCTCTTAGGACATTCTCTGAAGCAAAATATTTTAGACTTAATAATCTCTGTATTTAAATGAAGACATAAGTATGCATCAATATCAATGTTCAACTCCTAAACAGATAGGAAAGCCCACAATACTATGATTGGTGTTTTTTATACATACTGTAGAAGAATAGGGGACAGATAGAATTTCTTACAAGAGGCTGGCTGTTCGAAAACCAGAAAGAAGCAAAGGGAAAAAAAAAAAGCCATAACAAAGCATTTAATGTTATAGCCCCAACAAACTTAAATTTTTTTACAAGTCCATTTTTTCTAGATATCATTTAGACCCCTGGGCATATACAATTCACTAAGATTCAATCATAGCTGGAAATTCTATGGTACAAGAAATCAAATGTGTAAAAAGTTACATCAAATAGGCTCACACACTGAAAATGTGTAAATGTATTATGTTTTAAGTGATTTTGCCACTAATGCCTTTTAATGTTATGGCAATCTTTTTAATTTATTGGTTCTATACTTGTGTTGTTGTTTTGAAGGGCAAGTTCACATGCAGATTTAACAAAAACATTATGATAAAACTATTCATGATTTGTGCCACACTGACCTTTTGTGCAATTTAAAGTGAAAACCCACTTACAGACTTAGAGGCTCCTCAAAAAACATTCATCTTTAACATGTCACGGTACCAAAGAACAATTCATATCCATGCATATATCTCATTGTCCTTCCAGGCTTCTATTGTACAGTCTACTGTACTTGGAACACATTGATCTTGCTGGTGTTCTTCAGTGTCTGTCTGCGGTTACAAAACCAGACTCGTACAACCTCCCTGTCATAATTCAGTTCCTTGGAAATTTCTGTGATCTCCTGCCCAGTTGGAAGTGCATTTTTCTCAAAATAGCTGTTCAGGACCTCAATGGCTTGAGGTGTGAAACTGGTGCGGCGTTTGCGTTTCTTGGACGGCTCACCTCCCACAAATTCCATTAGATTCTGCTGGCCCTTCTGGTTCCAGAGCTCTGCTTCAGCAAGCCAACGCTCTAGAACTGGTTTTAGCTTCTGGGCACTCTTAGGTGTTATATCAAGCTTCTCAAACCTGAAATAGATCAGATCTTAAGATGCTGCTGGGTCTTTAAGAGGCATTATGTATACTCAATATAATGAGATAAAGAATAAATAGATTGAGAGGAAGCAATGAAGGAAGACAAAAAACAAACTGACCTGCAGATTGCAGACTGACTGTAAGCTGGTCCCTCAGTAGCTGTAAGAGCTTGACCCACTTGTGTTTGAGTCAGCCCCAAAGAAAGCCGTCGTATCTTAAAGTTTTTGGCAAATTCGCGGATCTCCTCCAGATTAATGCCTTCTTCTTCAGTTACCCCAGACTGTGGCTCTAAATATAACAGAGTAGAAATGTTTCAACACCCACAAGTTAAGTCTAGTGGTACACAAAACAAACCCTGCAGCATTATTTAAACAGTCTGGCATATTCAGTTAATAAATGTTAATATTCATAATATCTTGGTTATTTCTCTATGCACACAGCTTTTAAATATCCCACAATAGAGAATATATACAATGGATATCAAACGTCAAAATGAAATGTCAAGAATTAAGAACATAAAATTAAATAAGACATTAGAAACAATAAAAAAAGAACATTTACTTGAGGATTTTTTTTTTTTATTTAAAAAATGCCTATGAGGGCAAGGCTTACTTAAGACCCTATCGTTATATACCCTACATACATATACCCACCATACCCCGTATGGGGGAGATTCGACCTGGATCAATTGTTCAGCTGTCATTGAGGATAGACACATCAAAACAGAAACTGGCCCACTGTGTAATGGCTCACCTTGACCCACAAGGTGGTCAGGTACCAGAACCCTACTACAACCCTGCCACTCTAGTTTCAACTCATCATGGGCATAAACATGTGGCATTCAAGGAAGCACTGTTGCTACCTGGGCATCTCCATGCATCTTTTCTAGGTTCTACAATGTTAACATTGCCCCTCACCACTGGCATGAGTGTGGCAGTCATCTCTGAACACCTTTGCAGTCAGTCCTAAGGTGGGTTGGTTCCCCGTAACATTATTATCCAGGTGTTATTCACTGCTCCTGGTGATTAGGTGGGGTGAAATAGAATGCAATAGAATATAGAAAAAAATTGTAAAAATGTATAAAATTAGAGGAATTTTATTAAGTTACAGAAAGCTGAATTAACATTTTAGTGGTGCCAAACTGAATAATACAGGTACTACAGCCCTCCTTAATTATATGGCCAGATGTGTGTTGATACCTGACCATCACACCCATTATCTAGAATGTAGCTTTAAGATTTTCCTTCACTGTAACTAAGGGGCCTAGCCCAATCCTGCCAATGCTGTTGTGCACAAAATAAGGAGTGGTTTATAAAAACTTAAAAAGCCTGCACAGAACCCTGACCTCAACCCCACAGAACACCTTCAAAATTAATTGGAATGCTGAGTGTGCAACCTTACTAATGCATTTTTGTCTGAACAGGAAATTATGACAGCCATTTTCTAAAATATAGTGGAAAGCCTTTAAAAGAGGCGAGGCAGTTATAGCAGCAGAGGGCAATGGGCTGTTCAACAAGCATATATGGGTATGATGGTCAGGTGTCCACATATATGTTTGATACCCACTGTACACAATTTTAATCAAAAACGAAAGGGTGTACACATACTGTTGACAAGTTGGCTGACTGTGGGCATTTCTGCACAGGCAACAGGAATCGATGAGGAGGTTGATTTTCCTGTGGAGGGCTGTGGAGCAATCATGACTGGAGACTGGTTTACTGCTACAATGGGAGCCTAAAGTGCAGATAAGAACAGCAACATTACTTAAAACATACAACTGATACATGTAACTGAATACTGTAGAAAGAATTGTGCCCACACAGTCATTTAATAGCAATTCAGTGCACCACACCTGTGTGTTGACTTTGGAATGTGACAGAGTAGATTTAGTCAAGACTGTGGAGCTTGTGGATGTAGTGAATGGAGCAGCACCAGGGTTGTTCCCGATAGTGGCAATGATTTGGCCCTGGGAGTTCAGAAGCAGCTGAGGAGTCACAGTCTGCACTTGAAGACCCTGAGTTGGTGGTGAGTGTGTTGAGGAGACTCCTATCAGAGATGCAGGGTTCACCAGCAGAGGCAAAGTGCCAATCATCTATAGATGAATGTAATAAACTGCATAAGAAAAATTCCACATGCTTATAGAAATGTCTTTTATTTGAACTCTTTTTATTGAAATGCAAAAGAATGCAAATTAAGACAGCTACTCCAATGACATTGCAAGACTGCAAAATGCAATTAGTGAATTTATGAATCTGTTTTTGGGGGAGAACACACTATCATTTGAACACACAGGTCTAGTTTAAAAAGTTACTGCACTGATCCATAGCTCCACAATTATTATAAATCCAAAACTATTACATAGGTTTGAATTACTTACATATAATCACAGTTATCTCACCTGACCCTGTGCATTGGTGATGATCTGACTGGTTAGTCCTGTCACATTGGTATTAGTGATGATGGGAGTTGTAGTCAGAGAACTGATGAACTGTGGCTGACTACCCAAAGATGCAGGACTGATCTGATACATAGGTAAATAATCTATTATTATGTCTGTTTAGTAAATGCTACACAAATTTACCAAAAACTGAACATCTGAACCATGGAAACCTGTTTTTAGCCCTAGTAGATATTACAGTGTACAGGTATTATTACACATGAATGAATGACTCCTTTACTTGACTTCTTTCAACAAATCATCATCATCATCATCATCATCATCATCAATTCATCAAAAAAGGTTAATGCTTAATTGTGGCAGGGCCACTAACTCACAATAGCAGGGTTGATGGTGAGGCCTGTGGTCTGAAGTGCTGCAACTGATGCGCTAGGCTCAGGGACCTTGTGCATGACTGAAGCTACAGCAGCAGGGCTGGCTGGAGCAGCCTGTGTCTGCTGCACTGACTGTACTGCAGCTGTCTGGGGCTGTAGGAGTGCTTGTGTAGGCGCCTGAAGCTGAGGCTGGACTGAGTTCAGAACAGTGGCAGCTATAGGGAGAGGAGATATAAAGTACAAATCATTCAAGAAAAAGCCACCAAATCAAACGGGTTATTTCCTACAGATTTTTTTATGATAATACTATTGACTTGCAATTGTTCTTTTGACCAGATCATGGTTGTTCTCTTACTATTCATGCTTTTTTTTTTTTTTAGTATATATGTTTAATAACCACATTTCTAAATGGCCATGGGATGCCACCAAATTTACTTGTTGTTGTTACTTTATAATTGCTTATGTCCTGGACCACCAGGATTTTTCCTACAGAACTGGTGGAGTCTTCCAATGTGCTCATTGTGTGCTCACACACATGGATGCATGGAAGCCCTCTGAAAAGGAAAAGGTAAGCATTTTTGCTGTGTTGCTATAAAGTAGACATTTAGTTTTAGACAATTTTTAGATGATTTTAAAAATGTTTTGAGACATTAGATCAGAATTTCTTTTTCTATTATTTACATCTAGGTGTGGTAAACAACTTGGCAACATGGCACAATATGTTTGAACCCACTCATTTTACAAGTGATCAAAATAGGTGTTCCTTGTTGCCCAGGTGTGCCCTGTTCGACTGACTGTTAAAAAATGAATACCTTTGAATGTAAGAATGTAAGACACCTGGGACTCAACTCCCTCAACTATTCATTGTTTGAGCACCTGGTAAAACTGCATTTGTTAAAAAGGATAAAACATCATTTACATTTCTGTTATTTGGTAGATGCCCTTATCCAGAGCGACTTACATTTAATCTCATTTTATACAACTGAGCAATTGAGGGATAAGGGCTTGTTGAGGGGTCCAGCAGTAGCAGCTTGGTGGACCTGGGATTCAAACTCACAACCTGCTGATCAGTATTCCAGCACCTTAACCACTAAGCTACCACATAGTGAGGCCAGAGTGCTGTCTATGGGAGAAAACCAAGCCATTTTCAAGCTAAGAAAATAAAAAAAAAAAAGCAAAAACAGCAGTTGACATCAACAATGTGATGAAGGGATCACAATCCAATATTTAAAGAATGTAGGACTTCAAAAGTATGAATATAGAGGCCAAACTACATACAAACCATTTATCAGTAGTCATTCATTCATTGTCTACCGCTTATCTGATCTACTCTCGGGTCACGGGGAGCCATCTCAGGCATCATTGGGCATCAAGGCAGGATACAACCTGGACGGAGTGCCAACCCATCGCAGGGCACACACACACTCTCATTCACTCATGCAATCACACACTACGGACAATTTAGAGATGCCAATCAACCTACCACGCATGTCTTTGGACTGGGGGAGGAAACCGGAGTACCCGGAGGAAACCCCCAAGGCACGGGGAGAACATGCAAACTCCACACACACATGGCGGAGGCGGGAATCGAACCCCTAAGCCACCGTGCCCCCCATGTATCAGTAGTAAAAACTGAAAAGCTAAGATGAGCCACAAATGTTTTATCATCTAGTGACGATAGTTTTATTGTAAGATAAGGTCTACTAAAGTGATGGAAAGTCCAAAAGTGTGGAGAGAGAAAGGATCTGCTCATCATCCAAAACATACAAGCTTATTGGTCAAGCACAGTAGAGGTGTAATGTCTTGGGCTTGCATATAGTTCTATAATTATCTTCATTGATGTTTAAGTCACAATAGCAGAAGCAGAATGAATTCACAAGTCTTCAAAAACATTCTGTCTGCCAAATAAATGTATCCAATCTAAGTGGGAAGAATTTCATCATGCCACAAGACAATGACTGCTCCTACACAACGAAGAACTTCATTGGGGGACATACACTTATCAGGCATAGCATTATGACTACTGACAGGTGAAGTGAATAACACTGATTATTTCCTCATCATGGCACCTGTTAGTGGGTGGGATATATTAGGCAGCAAGTGAACATTTTGCCCACATGTGTTAGAAGCAGGAAAAATGTGGACCATGTGGTCCGATCCAAAAGATGAGCTACTGTTGCTCAAATTGCTAAAAAAGTTAATGCTGGTTCTGACAGAAAGGTGTCAGAATACACAGTGCATTGCAGTTTGTTGCGTATGGGGCTACATAACCTTAGACCAGTCAGGATGCCCATGCTGACCCCTGTGCACCACAGAAAAGTGCTAACAATGGGCACGTAAGCATCAGAACTGGATCATGGAGCAATGAAAGCAGACGGCCTGGTCTGATGAATAACATTTTCTTTTACATCACGTGGATGGCCAGGTGTGTGTGCGTCGCTCACCTGGGGAACACATGGCACCAGAATGCACTATGGGAAGAAGGCAAGCCGGCGGAGGCAGCGTCATGCTTTGGGCAATGTTCTGCTGGGAAACTTTGGGGTCTGCTATCCATGTGGATTTTACTTTGACATGTACCACCTACCTAACACACCTGGACTCCAAAGACTCCTATGTGTGAATGCTTTTCCTGGATATTAGTTCAGCCATTAACACAATCATCCTCCAGCAGCTAATAAACAAACTAAGACACCTGGGACTCAACTCCCATCTCTGTAACTGGGTGCTGGACTTCTTATCAGATAGACCACAAAATGTATGGGTCTGCGGAAAAACATCTAAGACCATCACGCTAGGCACATAGTCACCACAAGGGTGTGTGCTCAGCCCACTGCTCTGCACCCTGTTGACCCATGATTGTGTACCCAGTTACAGTACCAACCACATCGTCAAGTTTGTAGACGACACGACTGTAGTGGGCCTCATCACCAACAACAACAACAAGGCCAACTACAGGAGCGAGGTGAGCTGACTGTTGTTGTTACACCACTGGACCAATCTCTTCCTCAACGTGGGGAAGACCAAAGAAATTGTCATCGACTTCAAAAGAGGACCTCTACAGCAATCCCCACTAACCATTAACGGTGCTGCAGTGGAGAGGGTGAACAGCACAAAGTTCCTAGGGGTGCATATCTCTGAGGACCTCTCCTGGATGACAAACACCACTTCTCTAGCCAAGAAAGCTCAGTCACGCCTCTACTTCCTTCACAAACTGAGGTAAGCATGAATCCCACCTCCTATCATGTGCTGCTTCTACCAGTGCACCATTGAGAGCATTCTCACCAGCTGCATCTCTGTGTGGTACGGAGGGTGCACTGCCTATTGTCGAAAGACTCTGCAACGCATAGTGAATGCAGCCAGCAAGATCATTGGTGTCTCTATACGCAGAACTACTGAACATGCACATATATTTGGGTGTATATTTGCACCTTACGTATAATGGACCTTTGGACGTATAAATTTAAATATTAACTGTATTCACTGTTTACATTTACTCACATTTATATTCATTAAGATGTTTACAAAATATATTCACTCGGTTTATTTATATCTATTTATTACAAGTACACTGCTGTTACCTTCATACAAAATCTGTTTCTATATTGCACTGACATCAATGAGTTTGAGGTGTTGACCTGGCCTCCATTTTTGGAGATCTCAATCCAATCGAGCATCTGTGGGATGTGCTGGACAAACAAGTCCGATTCACGGAGGCCCCACCTCACAACTTATAGGACTTAAAGGATCTGCTGCTAACATTTCAGTGCCAAATACCACAGCACACCTTCAGGGATCTAGTGGAGTCCATGCCTCATCGTGTCAGAGCTGTTTTGACAGCAAAAGGGGGACCAACACAATATTAGACAGGTGGTCATAATGTCATGCCTGATCGGTGTAGTGGAAGGTGAATGGGATGACTAAAGTATATATGGAAATTTATTTAATTTCATACCCATATCAATTTGTTAATATTTTTTAGTTGTTTATTTTGTATTTTAGGTGATTCTCCATAATACTCTGTAGCCAACACGTTTATGTGCGTTATCCAAAGCCTAATGTATCTGCTGTGTGTGGTTTAGCCTTCTTGTAAGAGAAAGCCTTCCTTGTGGGACAGACTAATGCAAAAAAGGGGGGGGGGGTTCTCCTGCAGTGCCATCATGGTCCATCAGCTGCAGTATAGGCTCAGCCACCACTGTATCCTGATATTACAGACCTGTGTCCAACTGGCAGCTTAGACACATCTACAGCTGTAAGTGCTTGCCACAGCTCACTTCTGGGCTTGCAACCATCGTTATGTGCACTTCTGGGTTGGTGATCATCATGGAGTAGCACTTCCAGGTAAGCCGCCATTTCATGCACTTCAGCATTATTTAAAGAGTCCATCAATGCATGCTTATCTCCGGTTGGTTTCTTTAGTTTGCTTTGTGCCAGTGAGTCATCCCGCCTTTGTTTTTTCTGTGACCTCCACCTGTTTTCCATTCTTGATTCTGTCTGCCTTTTGATGTGTTGCTTGCTAATCGCCTGGACTTCTGAACTGTTCCTGTTTATGACTGTGGACTACCTTTTTACCCTATGGACTGTTCTGCATCAAACTTTTACCCACTTTATCCCTTGTTTGGATTGTTTACCTGTGTATGTGTCATATTTTTGGATTACTGAGTGTTTTGCTGAAAGTCTCTGCTTATGGATTACAGTGTGTTTTAAGGAAAGACTGTGCTTTTGTACTACAGCGTACAGTGCTGAAGGACTTTGCTGTGACTGTATTTGCCATTGTGTCATCACCCCCTGTGTGCTCCCTGCCCATTTCTGAAATTAATTCACTCATTTGAGACCTGCTTTTCCAGCTCACCGTGCCTGGACCAAAATGAACATCACACAAGAAAGGGGGGAAACATTTGAGCACTGTTTCTTTTGTGTGTAATGAACAATCACAAAGACAATCAACAAATCACTCAGTTTGGAACCCAGTGAAGGCTGGAATAATATGTTCAGACAATGTATCACTACAGGACTTGACCATACTTGACTGTGCTCAGCTAGCCTATTTTTATTGGGACATATTTTGATTGGAAAAAAACTGGGTTTTTTGCACTGACAATTTCTCAGCAATTACAAGACATTGCACATGGCCACAATTTCGCGTTAATTGACCATATCCAATGGACAGCAGCAGCCGACACTGCTTTTAATTGACTAAAATTTATATGTACTAAAAATTCTGATCTTGTTTCCTTAGGTAACGCCTAAAGGTTCCCCTACAGGTCTGGGTAAAGAAAGTGATTCCATAGATACACTCTACTGCAGATCAAGATTTATTAATTAAACACAAGTATTTAATTAAACGAAGGTTTGGAAAAAAAACCAAGCTTGAAGCTCCACCTTCTTCCTAGTTACCCTTCCTAGTTCCTTTTTCCATCCCTCTATCTTGCAGTCTCTTTACCCTTCATCCCAATCCCATGCATTTTCACATTTATTCAACTTCTAGATTTATCCCAACAAATTACAAGAATTACCTTCCTTTTTTAATCCAGTTGATGAAAATAATAGTAATTATGACAACAAACTTTATAAGATTGAATGAATTATCCACAGATTTATAAGTCAACTACTTCCAGTTCTAAACTGCACCTTACCCTGCAGGCCAGCAAAAGGTAGCTTAATGAGCCCTCCAGTTGGGCCACCAGCCCCGAAACCTGGCAAAGTGGCTAGTGTGGTTGCCGGAAGGGTCAGTAGTGCCAGGCCATTTTGTCCACCCACAGAGCCTGCCATATTCAGCGGAATCAGCAGAGGCTGGCTCAGAGTACTTTGCTGGGCAATCATTCCAGTCATCAGAGTAGCAAGGCCATCCTGGGTCAGAACCTTAAATAGGATATCACAATATGAAACATGGATTTATTTTTTGACAGGTTTATTTGTCAAGGACTTTGCTCAAGAGCAACAATTGCCTTCTGTCAGTCCTGGGACTTCATCTACCTTAACCGCTGAGTTACAAGCTGTATAGACTTATGACTAGCTCACCTGTGGACATGCCTGGATAGTGATAGGCATGCTGGTCTGGGGGTGAGGCAAAGAGAGACTTATAGGAATTGCAACATTCTGAACAGAAGGGGCTGCAGCCTCATTAGAAACTGTGAAAATTAACATAAGAGATGTTCAAAGCACTGAGGGGCTGTGACCAGAACATCACAGAATAAAATGGAACAAAATATGCATGTGTGCAATAATTCTCCCACCTGTGGGGATGGTACTGGATGGTGTTTGTCTATCCTGAGTGACCACCTCTGGATCTAAAACTTTTCCTCTCCCCTCTTCTGCTCCTGCCTCAGTTTTCACATGAGTTCCTGGGGAGGGCACAGCTGCGTCCACTTCAACTTCTAGAACTCGAATGGTCTCATGACTGGACATGACAATCACCTGAAGACAAACAAGCAAATAAATTAGGTTAGAACAATTGTGCAGTTGTGGTTCTTTCTGTGGATTGACAGAAAATTCTTACTAATACAGATATCTATAGGGAACATTAAGGCTTGCAGGATGTACCCGATGAGTTAGCACTTTTGAAGATTAAGATTAGAAAGAAATGCCATAAAGCTCTTTTTGCTTTATGAAGAATATTACATGTCATGAGAAGGAAATCTGAAGCTGCAGCATCCTAGCAGCTTAAACCCTTCTGCAGTCAAAGAGTAGCTAAGAAATCTAGGAGGACTCAGTATATCCAGTATATTCTTTTGAATTGAGGAAACAACAGGAATGAAAATGGAAAATGAGTATAGACGGTGAGAAATACAAGTGTAGTTCAACAGAGATAGAGAGAGGTCCAAAAATTGTTCTATAAATGTGGGGCTATGTTAAAAGGAAGCTGTGTCCTGCTGTAGCCTTCATTATTTGAGGTCTGAACAAAAGAGCCTGCATCTTTTGAATGAAGTAGTTGTGGCAGATCAGAAAAGACCAGAAGCTTATCCAGGTACTGCAGCACAAGACCATTCAGTGCTTTATAGGTCAAAGGAATTATTTTATAATCACAAAATTTAGGATTATAATATAGGATTGAGGAAATGTGTTCATATCCTCTGGTTCTAGTAAGGACTCTGGCTGTTACATTCTGGACTAACTGGAGCTTGTTAATACACTGTACACTACAATATTTAGTAACATTATTTTTCTTATCACAATATTTGTAGCAATATTTCTGAGATAAAAGTTGGCTATTCTATTAACATTATCTACATTCAGGAGCACAGCTTGGAAGCAGCTTGGAAGCAGTAGCAGTTTGGGTGTCTATTTCTTCTGAGCCTTTGTTTCTGGCGGTACAGTGAGAGGTTAATTTGTTTGACTCTGCGGTGAGGATCTGTCCCCTAAGAGATAAGAACTGACTCCCATTATCTTTTCTTTTTCCATTCCAGTTTTTTTTTATTCTCTTTTTTTCTTCTTTTTTCTACATTGCCAGTTTGGCTTGTTCTAATATGTGTTTTTGTTCGCTTTTATATCTTGATTGGTATGGATTGGAAATGGATTGGTAAATATGCCTAAAAAATAATAACGAAAAATAAGTAGCTATTATAATTAATAAAAAGATACCTCTTAGGGATACAGACCATATTAAGGATAAACATGAAATAAATATTACTACTAAGGGCACATTAAATGGAGAGAAGATCTAAATATACATTGTCCCCGCAATTACTCCACAGAATTTCTTTTAAAAGCTTTTTTTGATTTTACAGAGACTGTATCAAGATTGGCTATTATTGGAGGAGACTTTAACTGTTTATTAAATTCTTCATTGAACAGATCCAAATCATGCTAAAGTTATATTAGATGTCTGTGTAAAGGGTTTATGAGACCAGCTAAATGTTAGAGATTCAATACTCTATTGCTCAAAGATGATAAATTTCTCTCATACTTTAATTCAGAGTTTAAGATATTTTTATCTATTAATTTGGCATCCATAGATGGCCTCCTAGCGGTCCAGTGGCAGGATCCTGCGCTCTCATTACTGCGGCCCGGGTTCGATTCCCCAGGAGGGCGCCAACCCAGCCACTGAGGGGTTAACTCTCAGTGCCGGTCCCAAGCGCGGGTAAAATTGGGAGGGTTGTGACAGGAAGGGCATCCGGTGTAACAGCTGTGCCAAATCATGCAGATCAAACAACCCACTAAAAACAGCGGACCCTGCCATTGTGCGGGACAAACACTAGGAAAACAAAAACATAATAATTTGGTATCCATAAATAATCCCTCACTTTTCTGGGAGATCTGCAAAACATATATCAGAGGCCTATTTCTTATCTCACTGCCAAAAAATAGAAACAATTAGAAAAACAGAAGCATCTTGAGTCAGCCTTAAATACTGCCACTAATAGCGATCTGAATGATCCCTCTTCCAGCTCCCTTAGAAAAAATAAGCCTCACTCAAATATTTTACTTTCGAAGCAGAAGTTGTATGAATGGGGTAATAAATCTAGTAAATACCTAGCCCACTTGACTAAGTCGAAATATGACTCACAGTACATTACCTCTACAGTCGACCTTAAAGGAGTGCAATCTTTTGATTCATATATTACAAGTGATACTTTTAAACAATTTTATTCTATCCTATATCAGGCTAATTACTTTTTTCAAAAATATGATTCTATGGTATTATTCTTTGATCATCTGACTCTTCCTGTTGTCTCCGAGGAACAGAGGGAATTTCTTTATGCTCCCATCACAAGAGAGGAAGCGATAACTTCACTCCATTGAATACAATCTGGTAAATCATCTGGGCCTACCTATTCATAAACATGGTATTAGCTTCCACTGTTTTGCCAATGACACACAGCTATATGTTTCAGCTAAGTCAGATGAGAGACAACGGCTTATTAAGATTGAAGAATGTATAAAGGACATTAGACAGTGGATGCTTACCAACTTCCTCCTGCTTAACTCTGACAAGACAGAGATGCTTGTACTAGGACCACCTGCAGCTAGATGTAAGCTTTCTGATTACAGAGTAACTGGATGGTCTTTCTGTTTCATCTTGTCCAGCAGTAAAAGATCTTGGTGTGATTATTGACTCTGGTCTTTTGTTTGAAGCTCATGTAGATAATATCACTAGGGTAGACTTCTTTCATCTCATAAATATTGCTAAGATAAGAAATATGAGGTCAAATCATGATGCAGAAAAACTAGCTCATGCTTTTGTTAAATCTAGGTTGGATTATTGTAATGCCTTACTGTGTGAATGTTCCAGTAGGAGCATAAACAAGCTCAAGTTAGTCCAGTTTCCTCAAGTGAGTCCTAACTAGAACCAGAAGATATGAACACATCAATCCTAGCTTAGCCACATTGCATTGGCTCCCAGTCAAATTTCGCATTGATTATAAAACTATTCTTTTCTAAAACTATACTATTACTGACCTATAAAGCACTAAATGGTCTCGTATCACAGTACCGGAACAATCTTTTGGTTATTTATGATCCGCCACGCCTACTTTGATCAAAAGGTACAGGTTATTTGGTAGTACCTCAAGTAGCAAAGGCTACAGCAAGGGGCAGAGCTTTTTTTTTTTTTACAAAGCCCCACAGTTATGGAACAGCCTTCCAATTAGTGTTCGAGATTCAGACATAGTCTCAATGTTTAAGTCTAGGCTGAAGACACATTTGTTTAGTCAAGCTTTCAATGTATATTTTTTCTTAGGTAAAAGAGCAGATCTGGAAGGTTCATGGGCATAGAGTGGTTGGTATACTGGGATGTTTGGATGCTGTCGCCTTACCACCCTCGCAAGTCACTCAGGTTTTCTTACTGTGAAGTGGTTGGACACTTCATGTCCATCACCTTCTGGCTCTCCCTTTTAGTTATGCTGTCATAGCTAGTTTTGCCGGAGTCACTGCCTGCACTTTACACATAATCTACATTGTCTTTATACAATACATGATCACAAGCATACCGAATATCTCTCTCTCTCTTTCTCTGTCGAGCTACATGTCCCACTCCTGAGCTTCCAGTATTCTGAGTTTCCAGTGTGACCACTTCTTCTTTCCGGACCTGCCTGATCCATCCAGATGCTCTACCCCTGTTTTGAGTCTCATCACTTGGTGGTGCTCACTGTTGCTGTGGATAGATCTGTGTGGGAAGACTGTGACCCAGGGGGACTTCTGTGGATAGAACCAGTTGGAGACTATCACACAGTCACTGAACTGCTGTTGCAACTGTCAGCTTGCGACAGCAAGGAATTAGTCTATGTCTATAATGAACTCAGTAACTACACTGACCTAATAGTTCCCAAGAGATCTTGGTTGCTGTGAAAGGATATTATTTACATTTACATTATTTACTGTCCAGTGTCATCTCAGGGAGTTTTATCTTGCCACCATCACCTCAGACTTGCTTATTAGGGATAAAATAGGGATAAAATAGTAACTTAACTTTAAACGTTATAATTTATTTATATTTGTTTATTTATTTATTTTTTCTTCCTCCATATTTGAATACTTCTGTAAAGTTGCTTTGAGACAATGTCCATTGTGCTATACAAATAAATTGAATTGAAAATTAAAAGCAGAAGTTCCGCTCACAACGTTAGGCAACCACTATTATTGATAATAGATATAGTTTTAAATCCCTCATTCTGTCCCTAGATGTGGAGAAAGCTTTTAATTCTGTTGAATGGCCTTATTTATTCTTCAAATTCTGACTTATTATTTAATTCGGTGTATAATTTACAAAGTGGGTGCAAATACTCTATAAAGATCCTCTCGCAGTGGCCATTACCAATGATCAACGATTTGATCATTTTCCTTTATTATGGGGTACCAGACAAGGCTGCACCCACCCCTATCACTCTGTCTTGGCTGGGGTGGGTGGCTTTGATAAAAATAAATATCCTGCCCCGCTAACTGTATCCGATGCAAATGATTCCTGTTTTACTGTCTAATAAGGCTATAAAAGAGCTATATGGGTGGCTAAGTTCATTTATCTGGAGCAAAAGAAAACCCAGATTGAAATGAACAAAACTTTAGCCCGCTGGAGCTGTATCCTTTGTAACAACTTCTGGGTTTTCCCTGCAAACTTATATCTAATATGGATAAAAGACAGCTTCTTAGCTTGTTAACTTTTGCTGCCAGAAATGTCATGATGTCATGGATCAGCGATAAGCCTCCCTCCATCAAAAACTGACACTCCATTATTAGAGAGATTATTCATCTGGAGCTCCTGACCTCATTTTACAACTGATGCTTTTAATCGTATTTGGACACCATACCTTGACAATATAAATGCCTCTACCTGTGACATCCTGCGGTTTTGTATGATAAAGTGTTCCTCAAAGTGTGTAGATGACTCAGGTATTCTCCCCAGTTTCTATTGATTCAATTGCTCATTCCAATCTTTGACACGGTGCTCTGTGCTTGTCATCTTATGTATATTTTTGCTTTTGTATTCCCTGTTATTTTATATCAGGCAGTGTATGTCTGTTACTATTCTGTAACGTGTTGAAAGTTAAATAAAAACTAAAGCTAAAAAAACAAACAAAAAAAACATTATCTACATTCAAATGAAAAACTGGAGCCAATAATCACCCAAGTTTTTTTTTACTGCCGCAGTAACTTAAAGGCCATCCAGAGTTACCAGGTCATTAGAAAGCTTGCTTCTAGTTGCATGTGGTTCTAGTAAAAGTACTTTTGTATTGTCAGAATTAAGTAGAAGAAAGTTAATAAGCATCAAGAATAACAAGCATAATATATAATTAAAAGTGTATTGTGGAACGTTTTCTCAGCGCATCCAGTCAGCTGGTTTGTGAATGGAGGGAGAAGCAGAGGGAAGTGAGTGGTAAGGAACACACACCTGTGCCAAATTGCTTTAATGAACGCAGTAAGTTTTAGCAGAGAGTGGAGAGATGAGAGCTGGGAAAGAGAAACAAGCTGTGTGTGTGTTTGTGTGCATGTGTGGTGTGTATATTTAAACTAGAAGCACTGAAAAGTAAAGTACAGAAATACAGCAGTTTTACAAACCTGCCTTTCAGTTTCCTTTTTCATGAACCCTCAGAACTCGCTACACCAGTGCCAAAACCCAGGGAGAGGAGAGGTTAATGCGGTCACCTCGCCACTAGGCAAACTGGTCAAAACCCTGACTGGCACCCACCAAACCCAAAACCAAACTCTCCTGGAGTTATGAATAGAGCAGGAAGAGATGCAAGCCCAGAGAGATGTCTGGCAGCTGCTCCACCAAGAGGTACTCCAGTGTCAGCCCTGGTGGCCATTCCCCACAAATTTCTCAGCAAGATGGGGCTGCATGACAATGTGGAAGCATTCAACGAGCTCTTTGAGAGCACAACTGATATGTGAGGCTGGCTCGAGCCAGAGTGTGCAGTCTGCCTGCTACTGCTATTATTAGGGGAAGCCCAGCTCATGGCCCAACAGATTCCCATCCACAGCATACTGGAGTACCTGGACCTCAAGCGGGTGATTTTGCAATGCATAACAGCACCATCAGCAATTCCACCAAATGACCATTTACATTCACCAAACAGCTCCGGAGGTGTAAGTGCTAGAAGAGGCAATCCAGCTGGCAGAGAACCACTTGTCAGCATATCTTGCTGATATCTATTTTGCCCATTGCCACTTATCAAGTTTCCTTCAAAAGAATTGGAACATACTATGTTGGGCAATTAGAATGGACTGCCAAGGGCATTGCTTTGTGTTAGTTTTGGCAGACTACACAACATGATACCCATAACACTGCCTTAGCACATCTCTGTGTGTAATATGGCAGATGCACAGATGGCCCTGTCAATTGGTTAAACTAAACGATTAAAAACATCATTTGTAAGTTCATTCGCAATGATGCATAGAATTGGGATAAGAGTCCCTGTTATTTGCAGTACAAAAGATCCCAGAAGCCTCCACAGGGTTTTTCCCTTTTGACTCATTATGGGTACAAGCCAGGAAAAATGGGAGAAGGATCCTTCTAATAGTAAAAATTAAATTCAAAATTATTCTTGACTTAAGAGTAAGGTTCCAAATAACAGAAACAAACAAAAACTCTGTAGCTTTTTAGCAGTAATTTTGGTCTAGTTTAGTTCAGATCAGCTCTGCTATCACCCATGCACACACAATGGTCCTGCTCACTGAGATACAGAGAAAGAAAGAAAACCTACATGCAAAATAAGCATCCAAAATGAAAGACAGGTATGCCACATTAATTTGCTTATTGCCCCAAACTACCACTAAACCATGTGCCCAAATGCCACAGTAACCTGACACATGCCAAGGAGCCATTCTGGCCTGCAACTGGCAACCCCCTATCGATTTCAAAATCTTATAATCGAAGATTACTCAAAACAATGACTCTGCTACACTCTTTGCAGAGATCGTTCTTAGGGGCACAGTTTCAGGATATTGCATCACAGGGAAGCAATATCCTTGTGCTAACCAGTCTCATGGCCTGATGAGATACATGCTAATCTTGATCAGACTGAGCCAAAATGTGTTTGGGACTGCCAGAGGATTTAACAGCTGACATTCATGGCAAGACACACACCACATATGCCCAGCCAAAAAAAGGGGGATCATTAACTGAGCTAGTGTTTTTTTCCTCCCCGAGGTGCCCTGCTATCAGGTTCTAATGTGCAATGTGGAAAATCATTTCCCGGTCGTTTTCCAGTAACTGGCTCATTGTTTCACGTGTCCCAGCTCACTTGGAACAAACTCTAAATATAATGGAATGGGGAAAGGTAAGCACTGCCCCTGCATGAGTCATTTACACCACCATCTGCTTGAATGCATGCTTGAATGCATCATCTAGAGGCTTGAGGCAAGAAGGCGGGTTCACCTCCTTGGACATGCCATCCATCTCAGTGGTCATGATTATGCAATATCCCAAGAAGTAAGACCTCACAGTGCTATCGGTCCTAAATCTAAATTCCTAAATTCCCTAAGCCCTGGCCAAACAGTGCCCAAAATTACAGTGTGAGAAAGGTGGGAACTAATTTTCTAATGTTTTCGTCCTTTATAAATGGCACTAAAAGGTGTGTGTGCACATCCCCATGGATACATCAATTCATTTCAGTTGAACACCTCTCCAAAG
Source organism: Hemibagrus guttatus (assembly GCA_033459395.1). Lineage (NCBI taxonomy): Eukaryota > Metazoa > Chordata > Actinopteri > Siluriformes > Bagridae > Hemibagrus > Hemibagrus guttatus. The sequence goes on along the minus strand of JAUCMX010000017.1, from coordinate 6,136,048 downwards.
CTTTGTCTTGAATCAGACCTTTGGTGGATTAACGTCAGCGTCATTAAGGCCTAAACACTGCCCGAATCAACCAAAGCCAGATGTATACACCCTTCAGAACTAAATTTAGGTTGGGTCCAAACTGAGCCATGGAGCCACAGAGATCCAGATCACCTGACTCATATCCATCATTGGGCTCTCTGCTTGGAAGTGCCCCAGCTCTCCGCAACCCCTGTAAACCTGCCCTCTGGGACTTTGTGGCTGCCTAGGGAGGAAGGAAAAATGTTAGTGCAAGGCTGGAATTGGCCCATGCTCTAAGAACTTGTGAGGGAAAGGCATGTCCACAGAGGAAATGTTGCCACACTCTGGGGAGCTGCAGGTCACGGCAGTCTCTTCTTCCATTGTGCAGGGGTAGGAGGAGTCCTGAAGGTGGGGAGGAAGTCTCAATGTGTCCCCAAGTCCTTGTACACAGACATGTGGTGCTCATCTGTGTCTTCAGCCATTGAATTGGGTTAGTGGAAGCCGATAAACAAACTGCTCCACTGTCACCCGCTCAATGACCATCTTTGGTTAAGCAGGGTCAAGTTGCAGCCAGCATTTGCCAGAGTACAGAAGTCACTAGGCATATAGAAAAGAAGATCCCCCTCCTCTAACAGCATGAATCAGCAGCACAAGAGTTCCTCCAGCAACAATCAGACCTGCTTGAGCTCAGCCTTCCTCACAGCTGTGCAGTCCAGCTGGTATTCAGGTGGCAGAGGTACAGGCAGCCAAGTGGACTTCTCCCTGCAAGAGAACCTGAATGCCAGCCACTCTTCCCTCACCGGTACCCTCAGTCCTTTCCAGGTATGCCATGGCATCATTCTGGGGTGTCATCCTGACCATAGAGAAAGGACTAAAAGGAGGTAATTATGAGAGAGGTGGTGCATGAGGAAATTAACAGGCTCTGGTTATCTTGATCCTGCAGCTTGCTGGTCGACCACTTTGGTCAGAATCTCCTGCTGCTGCTGTTGCAGACTGTTGCAGACAAAACTGATGCTATCACTTCTGCATATGTGCTAGCAACTGGGTCACCTGGGCAACAGGATAGATTCTGTGTCCACATGACAACATTCTCCAAGTGTTTATTGTCACCAAACTGACCTAGCTCATGTACACAGCAAAAAGACAGGCCTGAAACATTAATTTCATAACTTCTCCACATTCCCATTAAACCATGCCCCCACCTGCCAAAGCTGTCATAACTAATCTTGCAAGAGGCCCACCTTGCACTCCACACATAATGTATATTATCTTAAACCACTACACTACAAGAGCATACCTAATAATCTGTTATAACCCACTAACTCTCCCTCTTTGTTCAGCTACTTTACTCCTGAAATACCAGTCATTCTGAAATTTTTTGCCTGCCCAACCTGATGCCTCATCCTTTTCGCCTCTTTCATCTGAAAATTGCTCACTGTATTCACTTAGCACTGTTTGAAATTATAGTGTATATATATATATATATATATATATATATATATATATATATATATATATACAGTGGGGCAAAAAAGTATTTAGTCATCCACCAATTGTGCAAGTTCTCCCACTTAAAAAGATGAGAGAGGCCTGTAATTTTCATCATAGGTACACTTCAACTATGAGAGACAGAATGAGAAAAAAAAATCCAGAAAATCACATTGTCTGATTTTTAAAGAATTTATTTGCAAGTTATGGTGGAAAATAAGTATTTGGTCAATAACAAAAGTTCATCTCAATACTTTGTTATATACCCTTTGTTGGCAATGGCAGAGGTCAAACGTTTTCTGTAAGTCGCCACAAGGTTTTTACACACTGTTGCTGGTAGTTTGGCCCATTCCTCCATGCAGATCTCCTCTAGAGCAGTGATGTTTTGGGGCTGTCGCTGGGCAACACGGATTTTCAACTCCCTCCAAAGATTTTCTATGGGGTTGAGATCTGGAGACTGGCTAGGCCACTCCAGGACCTTGAAATGCTTCTTACGAAGCCACTCTTTCGTTGCCCGGGCGGTGTGTTTGGGATCATTGTCATGCTGAAAGACCCAGCCACATTTCATCTTCAATGCCCTTGCTGATGGAAGGAGGTTTTTACTCAAAATCTCACGATACATGGCCCCATTCATTCTTTCCTTTACACGGATCAGTCGTCCTGGTCCCTTTGCAGAAAAACAGCCCCAAAGCATGATGTTTCCACCCCCATGCTTCACAGTAGGTATGGTGTTCTTTGGATGCAACTCAGCATTCTTTCTCCTCCAAACACGACAAGTTGAGTTTTTACCAAAAAGTTCTATTTTGGTTTCATCTGACCATATGACTTTCTCCCAATCCTCTTCTGGATCATCCAAATGCTCTCTAGCAAACTTCAGACGGGCCCGGACATGTACTGGCTTAAGCAGGGGGACACGTCTGGCACTGCAGGATTTGAGTCCCTGGCGGCGTAGTGTGTTACTGATGGTAGCCTTTGTTACTTTGGTCCCAGCTCTCTGCAGGTCATTCACTAGGTCCCCCCCGTGTGGTTCTGGGATTTTTGCTCACCGTTCTTGTGATCATTTTGACCCCACGGGGTGAGATCTTGCGTGGAGCCCCAGATCGAGGGAGATTATCAGTGGTCTTGTATGTCTTCCATTTTCTAATAATTGCTCCCACAGTTGATTTCTTCACACCAAGCTGCTTACCTATTGCAGATTCAGTCTTCCCAGCCTGGTGCAGGTCTACAATTTTGTTTCTGGTGTCCTGACAGCTCTTTGGTCTTGGCCATAGTGGAGTTTGGAGTCTGACTGTTTGAGGTTGTGGACAGGTGTCTTTTATACTGATAACGAGTTCAAACAGGTGCCATTAATACAGGTAACGGGTGGAGGACAGAGGAGCCTCTTAAAGAAGAAGTTACAGGTCTGTGAGAGCCAGAAATCTTGCTTTTTTGTAGGTGACCAAATACTTATTTTCCACCATAACTTGCAAATAAATTCTTTAAAAATCAGACAATGTGATTTTCTCTGGATTTTTTTTTCTCATTCTGTCTCTCATAGTTGAAGTGTACCTATGATGAAAATTACAGGCCTCTCTCATCTTTTTAAGTGGGAGAACTTGCACAATTGGTGGCTGACTAAATACTTTTTTGCCCCACTGTATATATATATATATATATATATACACTATAATTTCAAACAGTGCTAAGTGATACAGTGATATATATATATATATATACATACATACATACATACATACATACACACACACATACATACACACATATATATACACACATATATATATATATTAAATAGTATATAGTGGAATGACATCATACTATCTGGTGATACCCTGATGAGGTTTCCTCCTAGATTTCCTCCTCTAGTTAACAACATCTATTGTTAAATAGAGTATACAATTAAGTTTTAGTTGAATTGAACTGCAAACACAACAATGTATCTCACCAGGGTAAAGGCTGAAGGCTTTGCTTTCTGATTATTTTTTCTGTCACTAAAAGTACTTAACACATCTAGAAATAAAAAAAATCGGAGGCTATCATTGGCATAAACTCATCAAAACTGGACAGATGAAGACTGGAGAAAAAGAGATCTTAGCTTCAACTGTACAGTTTCAAAGAGCCTACACACATTATTGCCTCAAATTCCTGTTCTTGGATAACAAATGTTCCCTCTTTTTTCAGCTTCAAATGGCTTGCTTATAGACAGCTCTGTGGTCTTCCTGGTTTACCCTTTTTAACGATAAATGCAGTAATCACAAGTGAAACCCATGGCTCAAAACAACAGCCATTCAAAGCTTTTAACTGTATGAACACTCAGAGCACACCTGGGAAACAAGAAACATTTATCAGTCACATAGTCCATATTTATGATAACTTGAAAAATGGGTGGATTCCAACAAAATGTACCACGTTTACCACATCTATGTAAAACTCAAGAAATGAAAGATGACATTCTGATACATCTCAAATTCATCATTTTGATCTCAGACATCTTCAGTGTAGATAAAAACAAAAGAATTGTCACTCCGATACTCTTGGAGGGGACTGTATATGTACACCGATCAGGCATAACATTCTGAGCACTGACAGGTGAAGTGAATAACTCCTAAAGATTATCTCCTTATCATGGCACCTGTTAGTGTGTGGGATATATTAGGCAGCAAGTGAACATTTCGTCCTCAAAGTTGATGTGTTAGAAGCAGGAAAAATGGGCAAGCGTAAGGATTTGAACAAGTTTGATATGGGCCAAATTGTGATGGATAGACCACTGGATCACAGCATCTCCAAAACTGCAGTTCTTGTGGGGTGTTCCCGGTCTGCAGTGGTCAGTATCTATCAAAAATGGTCCAAGGAAGGAACAGTGGTGAACCAGCGACAGGGTCATGGGTGGCCGAGGCTCATTGATGCACGTGGGGAGTGAAGGCTGGCCCATGTGGTCCGATCCAAAAAACGAACTACTGTTGCTCAAACTGCTGAAGAAGTTAATGCTGGTTCTGATAGAAAGGTGTCAGAATACACAGTGCATTGCAGTTTGTTGCGTATGGGGCTGCATAGCCTCCAACCAGTCAGGGTGCCCATGATGACCTCTGTGCACCACCAAAAGAGCCAACAATGGGCATGTCAGAACTGGATCATGGAGCAATAGAAGAAGGTGTGCGTCACTTACCTGGGGAACACATGGCACCAGGATGCACTATGGGAAGAAGGCAAGACAGCAGATGCAGTGTCATGCTTTGGGCAATGTTCTGCTGGGGACCCTTGGGTCCTGCCATCCATGTGGATGTTACTTTGACACGTACCACCTAAATAAGCATTGTTGCAGACCATGTACACCCTTTCATGGAAACGGTATTCCCTGATGGCTGTGGCCTCCTTCAGCTGGATAATGTACCGTGCCACAAAGCAAAAATGGTTCAGGAATGGTTTGATGAGAACAACAACAAATTTGAGGTATTGACTTGGCCTCCAAATCTTAATCCAATCAAGCATCTGTGGGATGTGATGGACAAACAAGTCCGAACCATGGAGGCCCCACCTCGCAACTTATAGGACTTAAAGAATCTGCTGCTAATCTTGGTGCTAGATACCATAGCACTCCTTCAGGGATCTAGTAAATTACATGCCTCGACAGGTCAGGGCTGTTTTGGCAGCAAAATGGGGACCAACACAATATTAGGCAGGTGATCATAATGTTATGGCTGATCAGTGTATATAATGCACTATATGCAAAAAAAAAAAAAAATTTTTAATTATATGTAGACTAATATCACTCTTGGGACCAAGAGTGCTATAAATCACAATTTGTTCAGAGCCACTTGTACATTGACATTTGTACAACAGCTTAAAGATAATAGAGCCAAAATGAAATGCTAAACATTCATATATGGGGTTTTTGTGACCAATGTACAGTACAGAATTATTTGTTTTGAAATAGCTGCATTACGTAACACTGTTACACCCTGAATTAAAATGAAACTGAATAGCATGGTGCTTAGTGTTTCCTACCCTTACTGCTATTGTTCACTCCGTTATATCACAAAATCTTTTTGTCCCCTAACCCCATCAGTGTCATTTAATATTGAGTATCTGCCAATACTGAGTCCTGATCCAATATTCATATTTTCCAGTGTTGTATGAGAACCATGAAATTGATGAGCATAGAATACTGCATGTTTTAAATCACAAGTGTAGTCAATCCAGTGTGCAGTGTGGCTAAGCATTTATATTGAGTAAACATCAGAAATCCAAATGTCTATGATAAAACCAGTAGCAGTCATATTGGATGAAAGACCTCCTAAGCAGTCATGAGCCTTGTTGAAAAGCTCCAGTAGATCAGAATCTGAAATGTAGTGTGAATGGTAAGACATAATTGATATTATGGCAATGAGTTGGTGATCGTGATTAAAGAGTTCAATTACTCTTTCTGTACTCTTTTTGGCCTTGTCTCTCTCTTTTCCTCCAAGTATCCTTCAGTGTTTGTTGCAGTCTTTGCCCCAATTATCGGAGTGAACTCGGTTTTAGGTGCTGAATCAAACTGGGTTGAACACATACAGCCTGTTGCTACCACCTTGTGAAATGTTCACAATGCAGACATTACAACAAATGGCTGTTGGACTGCGTTCATTTTCCAATTAATATTTTTCCACAGACATTGCAGACATTTTAGCTGCGTAGTCCTGCCACAAATTATGGTCTCCATGAAAACTGATGTAAAAGAAAGGACCATCTTAAGTTAGTGCTCAATAAAGCTGATACCAAGCAGTTAAAAAAAAATCATCCACAGTACCAATCTTTGGGATCAACTCAGGACAACCGTAGTAGTTAAAATTCAAATACTACTTGTAATGGAATGTGATAGTCCTAGTTTACCAAAAAGCAGAATGAGCAAATACAGTAATCAGTTGAAAGAACAAGAAACAGAGGACTTGTTTTTCTACTATATTATTAGGGGCTTTATCTTTTAGTCCTGATTTGGGTAAATGCAAAGAGTTATTCTTAATTTAAAATGAAAAGAATAACAATATTAAAATGATAAATGTTTTAGCATAATTTGCAGTCAGTCAAATAATTTTTAATAAATCCATCAGATAAAAAATAAATGGCATATATTAAGAATGCATTGGTCCATATTTCAGAAATGCACTTGCAGTTGGAGAAATAAGCAAAAATGTCCAAAATAAATGTTTAAATTCTTAACCCTTTGGGATTTAAACATGATGATGAAAAATGCCAGTTAAATAATGGCAACAGTGGATCACTAGATTTATCATAATTTTATTATACAGATACTTCATGTACAATAGGCAAAACAAAGTTGTATTGCAAAAGCACAAGATGTACATACATTCATTCGGCTGTAATAGTAATACCTGCTCATTGACAGTAAGTGGTGCATCTTTTGCAGGAAGGTCTTCTGAATCCATCATTCAGTTTCATCCATAAGATCACAGGTTAAGCATGATGACCACTGCTTACAAGCTCACCTGAGACAAGAATTGAGAGCATTCACTAAGCTTATCCAGATCATGCCTTTAGGGTCAAGCTTAAAAATGTAAATGCCAAATTTGTTGAAAGTAACCTTAAAATCCACTTAAAATCCACTGATATGGTTTTGATAAAGCTTTGATAAAGCTCTGCATCATCTTATCAATCAATTTCTGGCCTTGATTATTCTACGGCTAGTGTACCAGGTAGTAATACATACCACGGTTTGGGTATACAACTTATTCCATGGTTTACCTAAACCGTCACTGCCTATAACTTGGAATAAGACATTACCAAAATGGTGGACTGAAATGTACAAAGAATGTATCAATTCTAAGAAATTATTGTAAGACATTTCGTTAGTAATACATATAACGAGGCGGGGGCGCATGAGCATTAATACTTCAACCATTTTAATCGTGTGGCATTAGTTATAAAACAACAGAGCATTATGCAAGCACTGCGCATCCACGATTTCATGTAAGGAGGCCTATAGTAGTCATGGTTTGACTTGGTATACTCTTTTAAAAAAAAAAAAAGAAAAAAAACTGGGGGTGTGTAGGACTCGTTTTTTAAAAAAATCGCACGTTTTCACGTTAATGTCTAAGAGTATGTGCAACTGAAGGCAGTCACTGAAATTCATCATCTGTCAAAACTTGAGCAGGTGGTGCGATTTTCTCTGCCTCCCCACGCCACTCAAAAACCTCTCTAACCCGTGTTAAACACGCATTTCTTCAAGATCCTGCCTCTTCAAATCATACTCCTCACACGCCAATCCTCTAGGGCGCATTTTGTGCATTTCCTTTCTCTTTATCATAAATATATAAATTATGCTAATTAAGACCATTGCATATTAACCCCAAACTCCGTTTCCAATCACTACTTTGCTTCGTAAATGGGATAAAGCCATCTTCAAATGCAATTATGACCATAACTTACCGGAGGAATTACGGTTAATTTCTGCCTTTCACCTCCTTCAGCGCGCTTTGCCACAGTTTGTATTAGACATACATAATTAAAAATTCATCTCACAGCTTCCAGACGGACGCTATGGCTGCACACAAAAGGGGCATTTGCATTGATAAAGAGGCTCGGCGGCGCAATGTAGCTCGTTTACTAAATATTTGATGACGAGTATCCTCGTAAACTGTCGCTCAGATGAAAGCAGTCCACCGAAATAAATTAAACGTAAGCGTTATCAGCATAGTCTGAAAATATTAACAGAAAATTAGTATTTTGCACTACGTCATGAACATAATTTATGCAGGCCGAGTGTTGCCTTGAAAAAATGTCGCTGGCTCCAAACCAAACGCGATGGCTGCCTTAAAGCGGCAGCACTCCTTTTCATTGTCAAACATCGCCAAACACAAAAAGGGATGGACACATATTTTAAATATATTGTGTGTGTGCGCGTATGTATTCGTGCATGTATGTTTATATATACATCACCTATTTTCTTCCATGCTTTAGTTTATAGTTATTATTCTTATAGCCATGAGGTTGCAATAATTTGTTTGCATATTTAACATGCAGGGAGGGCAAGGTGGCTTAGTGGTTAGCACGTTTGCCTCACACCTCTGCCGTGTGTGTGGAGTTTGCATGTTCTCCCAGTGCCTCAGGGGTTTCCTCCCCAATCCAAAGACATGCATGGTAGGTTGATTGGCATCTCTAAATTGTCCGTTGTGTGTGCCCTGCGATGGGTTGGCACTCCGTCCAGGGTGTATCCAGCCTTGATGCTCAATGACGCCTGAGATAGGCACAGGCTTCCCGTGACCCGAGAATAGTTCGGATAAGCGGTAGACAATGAATGAATTTAACATGCATTATGAGGGCTCATCGGTCTATCAACAACCGCCAATATATTTCTTGTTTAGTATGTGTGTGTTTGTTAAATGATTTCCTGAAAGATAAAAACTTTCAGTTATTTAGGTAAAAGATGTATTGCATGTATTAACATTTTGGACTGAAGTTTGATCCACATTTTGCATAAAGTGTAAAAACATGACTGCAAAGACAATGGACTGATTAAAATCATAGGTGAAGAATATAGCTCACACCCTGCCCTAAGTCAGTGTATGACTCCAGGAAACATTTTGGGGTTGGACTAGACAGGGTTAAAACCCTATGACACCAGTGTATTTGTGAGTCAAGTCGAGTGAAGGGTGTCAAATAAAGTCGAGTCAACCAGTAAGAGTAATGCAAAGTCCCTCTCCCACTCAACATCATGCGGTCACAGTTGCCCTGAGACTCTGCATCAAGACTTGTTCCTGTAAAGCCTTGACTCCGGCTTTTTTACTGCCATGAACTGTGAAAATCTTTACTCATCAAGTGCTGTTCTAGAACCTGCCTATGAAACTCCTGGTGTACTTTCAAATCATTTACCATCCCTGATTGGCTTCCAGTCCGATACCACTTAGGCCCAACCAAACATTCTATGAATCAATACAGTCAGGAATCCCATCCAAAAAAGGACATATAAAGAGACTCCCTATCCAAAGAGACAACACAAATGTAAGTAATCTCCAGAATCTCAATGATCTGCAGTATTTAATTACAAAGCCCTTCTAAACAACAAGAAGTTTAAATTGATAAATGGATAGTCAGATTAAAAACTTGGGATTTCATTCATTCTCACTTCAAAAACCTTTGTTGACGTGTGTGTGTGTTAGATTAGTTTTTGTGTATTTGAATAATCTAGATTAGTCTAGAAATAGACTTAGATAAGTCAAGTGTCTTCTGCTTCTTGTTTATGAGGCAGTGTCATAGACTGCCAGTCTTGTTACTGTGCTCTTAATATAGTGATTTCACTATATTTAGGAAATTTAGAGGTTATATCCTATGCAGATTTAATAAAAACACTATGTAATCTTATGACTAGACAAATAGTTGATCAGATGTGGAGTATTAATTCTTTAAAATTTCCTTCCTCTGAACTGATCTGCTAGTTTCCAGGATTTTCTTGAACACCATTTTTGTTGTAAATGCTTCTATGAATGAATTACGAATAAATCCTTTCATATCCAGCTTGATGAATGAGGCCCACTGAACATACAAGTCAATTTTTTTTTAATTTAATTAAATAAATAATAATTTTGGGGAGAGCTGATATACAGTCCCCCCTGCAAGTATTTTGTTTTTGCTATACAATGAAGACAATTAGGTCTGAGATCAAAAGATCAGTATGAAACAAAAGTTAATAATTTGTTTTTCATTACCTGTTTTTTTTTTCAACTGTTGTTTCTGAGAGTCAAAGTAAATAACACTTAATATTTGGTTGCATATCGCTTGTTTGCAGTAACTGCATTAAGCTGGTGACCCACTAACCAAACTCTTGTATTCTTCTTTTCTGATGCTTTTCCAGGCTTGTGTATCACAGATTTGTTCAGTTGTTTGTTTCAGACAGCTTCTCCTTTTTAGGAGGTGATATGCATGTGCAGTTGGGTTAGGATCTTGTGACTGATATGGCCAGCCTAAAATCTATCATTTTTTAAAATCTTAATCTTTCACACTTTTTACTGTATGATGACAGTGTGTTTTAGTTTATTGTCATGCAGTGTGATTTCCAAATTCCTCCCAGCTACATTTCTCTGCAAACTGGCAGACATGATGTTTTGTTTTGACCAGTATAGCTGAACCTGTACTAAAATTCTTCTGCTAGTCAAAAAGCCTGTATTATAAGAAAGAAATCAGAACAAAGAACATACAAAATTTCTTCAGTATCTTTTGGTAAAAACCCTCACACATTCATCCATGTCAAGACTCCTTTTCATGCAGTGTTTTGAAAGAAGCGGGTAAGAACTTTCCCATGATGCAGAGAATAACCCCCTATACACCATTACATTTATTGTTTATGTGTTTATTAAATATTGTACATATTAAAGTCATTCTGATTTTCAGGAGAACATCAAAAAGTGCTCTTGAACTCATGAATAAAATCACACATAGCTTATATTAGCATTGATTTTTACCTTTAACTTATTTTTGTTTCATTTCAATATCATGCTTACTTCATTAATCAGGCCAGCGTTTTATATTTTCACATTTACAAAAACTGTCTTTTCAAACGTTATTTTAGCCATTCGTGGTTTAATAAACGTTTTATTTGCAGTTTTATTTGGTTAGCTCATAGCCATGTTGCTAAATAACAAGTCCAGGTGAAGAGTCTAAAAAAGGCCTACGATTTTTCTTTGAAGGATCTTCAACATTGATTAAGTTTTTTTTTTTTTTATTCTGCTTTGATAAATATTTCCGTGATATTGCGTCCTTTAAAATTTTGACTGACACTGATTGTAAAATAAATGCACGTAGAAAATGGTTAAATTGCCTTTGTTTTTGGCTCATGCCTTTCACTTTAAGTGAGAGTAGCGCAAACAGAAATGACGTAGTGGATCACACAGACCGAGCAGACGGATGAAAACAAGGAAGTAGCTAGGAAACGAGTTTGTGGATCAATACACTGTTTTAAAAATAATTTGGTTTCGGCTAAGAACAATGAACAACAAAGGTTTGTGTTTGTGTACGTGGTCTTTTCTACACCGTTCAAGCTTCGACGAGCTTGCCACTGTAAAATGTTTAAGGCCATCCTGATTTGCTTTGAGTAGATAGCGAGCTTGTTACCAGAAAAACATCCTTCAGTCGAATAGCATTGCTATGCTATGCTTCTTCACACAAAAGCGAATTATAACCTAATATCAATATACCTGCGTGAAACTACAGTATTTACTGTTAATCTTAATAACCATTAGTCAAAATTCTTGCTTGTGTTGTGGTAAAAGGTGACCGTGAACATAGCTAATTAACTAGCTAGCTAATGAAATTCTAACGCTGCAGTTTGAAAGAGTACGTTACTGGTGTGATTGAATGTTGCGTCATTGTTTTTGTTTATTTGTTTTTGTTTTTCTTTACTGATGGCACAATCTGTGGTTTAATTTGCAGGTGTAATTTGATGTAATTAGTTTGCCAACTCAGTGGCACCTTCCCGGATTTTGATTGTTTATTTAATTGTTAATTTGCCCGCAGTTTAAGATTTATGCCTAATGATATGAATAAATTACGGATAAAAAAAAAAAAAGCCTATTCACCTTAAAGCAAAATGTTATTTTACCAAAACCCTACAGGAAACTGACTAGCACTATGAAAATGCAAAACGCAGCCTTAAACTTAAGTACATTTTTTGACCTTGTTGAAAGAACTATTTACAGGAAAATGCTTTAACTGAATTAATCAAATGTATAATACTTTAAAGATTGCAATACAATTGACAGTTATGAAAGGTGTATGCGTGTGTGTGTGTGTGTTTTGTATGTGTGTATGTGTATATATATATATATATATATATATATATATATATATATATATATATATATATATATATATATAACACATATATAGTTGTTTAATGTAAAAATAACATCTTGTTCCTGCATTTCTAATTTAAATTATGTCCAGCATTCTCCCTTAACACTGCTGCCCTATAGTCCCCTTCAAAAATATTATACCAGCCAAGGCCAGTGGTTTTGTTTGTTATAGACTGAAGACATTTGGGTTTGAGATTAAAAGATGAAGATTAAACAGTAGAGTAGAGTTTCAGCTTTATTTTCTTGATATTTACATCTGATATGTAAAAAAAAAAAAAAAATCTTTTTTTTAACTACCCATTTTTCAAGTTATTGAAGTCATTTTTCAAAAATATTAGATCATGACTGACAAATGCTTCTTTTTCCCCAGAAGTGCCCTGTTAAATATTAATGTTAAAATTGTTAAACAATTAGTATCTCTGAATGTCTGTTCTATATTTGAGTCTTTTCCTGTGAATATCGCTATTTTATTAAAAATGATAAATCAACATATAGACAATTATATGCGAGAGTAGTTTATGGGAGAAAATCAAGCCATTTTGAAGCAGAGAAAAGTAGGAAAATTAATCAGAGCCATTTCTGATTACAAGTTTTGGGCATAGCCAGTGCAACGTTTTGGAAAGTCCTGGGGAAAAAAAACATCTGGGTACAACCACCAGACACTGAACTTTTTCACCAAGGAAAGTCGTAAGTGTTGTGTGAGGAAGCCGCTTTCCCATCCATCCTCCTTTCCAATGTCTGCTCCATGGATTACATTGGACTACATCTGACTCCAGCAGACTATGCAGCTTGAGTTCAAAGAGCATGGCATTTTTGTTTTCTCGGAAACGTTGTTCAGCGACAGAGTTCTGGATGCTGCCATTCAGCTAGACTGGCTCACCTTGTTTTGTGCAGACAGAATTGCATCTCTGTTAAGGCTTGTGGTGGTGATTGTTTGCTTACGTCAGCATGGAATGGTGCAAGAACCTAGTTTCAGGTTGTTCATCATCACTGGTGAAGCTCGTGACTGTTAGGTGCAGGCCATTTTAATTATCATGGGACTTTACCACTGTCTGTATTTTTGCAGTGTCCAATTAACAAACAGTTAGAGGGGTGAATGCACTGGATCTTGTTCACATGAACCTCCCCAGACACTCTAGTTCAGCTACTCAGACCTCTGTCCCCCCTTTACCTCACATACTTAGACCAACCTGCCTTGTCTCCCTCCTGACTTAACTACTTAGACCCCCACCCCTTCCCCCACTTGACCTCAGCTACTCAGATCCCGCCAACCAAGTTACTCTCGGCCCCCATCACACCTCAGCTACTCAGACCCCCCCACCCCATCATCAGCTACTCAGATCCCTGCCTTCCCCCCACCAGACCTAAGCTACTCGGACCCCCGCATCCACCAGCCGACCTCAGCTACTTGGATGCATAGATAATGTCACTGTCTCCAAGACCATCACTGCATACTATAACTACAAGCAGGATGAATGCAAAGGTGTTGCTGAGGACCGAGTCTCAGAGCAGGTGACAAGGCGGCCCTAAGAACAACAAGGGATATCAAAGGCAAAGCACATGGTCACCCAGAGAATCCACAACCACTCCAAAGACAGCAGCAACATGTGGCACATCTGAAGGGGCATCCAGGACATCACCAACTTCAGGATATTACCCTAGTGTTGTCCCTTTTTTTGTTTTAATCCAGATGTCATACAATTTGTTCAGATATATTCAAAAATCCCCCTTTAAAAAAGGCTACTGCTACACAAACATTCTTTTCAGTATTTTATTAAGATCCTGTACAATGTCATCTGATAATATAGAACCCAAATACTTCTACATGCTTCTTTTTAGATGATTTGGGGTCATAATTGTCCACTTTCCTATTAATAGCTTGATTTTACTGATGGGCCAAGAGGACAAAAAATTTTAGGACACTCACTGCTGGATCAGATGCTGAACAACAGAATTAAAAGCTGTCCAATCCTACTGGGTCTGAAGAGCTCCATAGGTATGATGCCCAGCAGCATCTCTACGTTCTGTGAAGGCTGAGAATAGCCCATCTCCCATCCCCCACACTCACAACATTTTATCAGATCACAAAATGCTGCAGCAGATACTGAGGACAACTGAATAGATCGCCAGGTTTCTCTTCTCTCTGCCATAGTCATTTATACCACATGCTACATCCACAAAGACACCAGCACTGTGGATGACCCACAATGCACACTAGGCAATAAGCACTGAAGCACTGCATTCAGATACTCATGGTTTCTTCCCCAATACCACCAGACTGCTCAGTATGCAGAGACTGGACTGACATCAGCCCACCTATATTTTTGACACTTAAAAATGGACCAGTCTGCCATCAGCAGTGGCATGTACTAAGTTGATTAGCACATCTAGATATAAATATTTGGAAATTATGGTTGAAATGTCATATTTTGACTCTTATTTATCTTCGATATCAACTCCAAATGTCTTCAGTGTATAACAAAAACAAAAGAATTAGCCTTGCTCTTCCAGCACCTTAAGAGGGGGCTGTATATCGGACAGGGCTTTATAGTGTTTACCCAACCCTCCTATATGGTGCTTATGAATGATCAGACAGATGCCGGGGGTAAATCATGGCACTCCAGATCAAACAGATCAAGGATGCTATAGTTCACAAATGAGTAATATTGACTCCGAAATTTCAGATACCTTTCAACATCAAAGTGTGATTCTCCTTTCACTTGATTGCTGTGTCAAGTGTATAATTTACCTGATAGGTATTTAGCCATTTTGAACTTTAGACCGCTTCTTTTTTAGCTTTTAACCCAGTGTTTCATTTACAAATAGGTAATAAATGTAGAATTATATTCTCATCATGTCTTCAGTGTAGCTCAGAATTGAGGTGACTGCTGTTAGTAAAATCCATGCCTGACTGTTTCTATGCAGGGTCATATCCACAACAGGCTGTGTATCCTCAGCAGAGCACAGCACCTATATACCCTCCTGCTATGCAAGTGCCACCACCCCAGGTACCCCCATACACAGATGCCCCTCCTGCTTATTCTGAGGTAAGAAACAAGCAGAACTTGAAGCCAACAGCATGGATGTGGATGCCTCCATCACCACCAAGTGTATTCAGTCTTGTTACGAATTTACGAAATTTGTAACAACGAAATTACAAAATACCCTTAAACTATACTTCAAAATAGGGAGGAAGGAAAAACTATTTCTGACCCCTGAACTTGCTGTAAGCCTGACCATATTGGTTCAATTCCAAAAACTAATTAGTTGATCTGCTGGTTACATTAATTACATTTGCAGCATTTGGCAGATGCCCTTATCCAGAACAGAGTAAGACTAGACAAATTTCTTAAATAGGGCTGTTCTAAAACTTAGAATAATAAAAGCATTAAAAAAAACTGGTACATGGTTTTGACTACTTACAGACAGGTAGGTGTAATTGTTATATGTTCAAGGGGTTTCCCTTACCAATTAATACTTGCACTCTCATCATTTATTATTCTCTTTGAAAATGCAAACATTGCGTTTTGTAATTACGGTACAGTACAATGTTTTATGCCTTTAACTCATTTGAATAAATAGCTTAACTGTGAACTTGGCCTCTTCCTTTTTCATCTACAGATCTATCAGCCAAGGTATATGCACCCACCCCAGGTTACTGGCCAGCTACCTCCAATAACCACTGCATACCCTGCAACTCAGATGTTTGTGCCCATGCCCCAGACTATGCCTGTCGGTGCAATGACCCCTAATGTTCCCATGGGTTACTACCCCATGGGAGCTGTGTATCCTCCAGGCTCTACAGTCCTAGTGGATGGGGGATATGATGCTGGAGCTCGATTTGGCCCTGGTAGCAATGCTTCCATACCTGTGAGTATGCTCACTAAATGTATTTCTCATAAGAAAATGAAAACAATTTAAAAAATAGTAATCTTAAACCCCAATGTGCCCCCTTTACAATTATGAAAAACTTGTCATTGTCATTAATTGTGTAATGCAAGCCAAGGTGTTCTTAATGTAATACTTCATTCTTTCACATAGGAAATCTTTGTCTAAGCACTACTCATAATCATCCATTGTTTTTATAAGTGCTGTTTTTACAAGGCTATAACGGTACCTTATTTGCTTGTTCTGTACAAAATACCAGCCCCCACCTCCTGGACATGCTCCAAATGCAGCTCAGCTGGCAGCAATGCAGGGTGCAAATGTGGTGATGACACAACGCAAGAGCAACTTCTTCATGGGTGGTTCGGGAGGGGGTTACACTATTTGGTAACAGTGAGAAGAACCTGACTGGACCTTGACCATTCCCTTGTCTGGTGTTCTCTCTTCCCCTATTTCCTGCCTCACTAGGGGCAGCTTGGCTATGCCATAATAGTGATACAACAGAATGTAATGTTTTATAGTCCCCACTAACAGTACAGTACTTTGTTGATGTCTGTCAGTTTAAAATACTCTATAAAATACTTTCCAAACTCCTACTTTTAGACCATGTTTATTTATGGTTGGAAAACAGAATAACATTTATTTTTAGCTAATTTCTATCTATGTGGCAGATGAATATGTTCTTTAATTCTTCATGATGATTAACAAATTACCACACCCTTTCTACTGCTGTTCTTATGTTACGTTAGCTCTACCTTACTATCATTTATTTACACATTGTAACCATTCAAATGGCTTCTAATAATATTTTCATTTAATAACAAACAATAACAGCAGTTATATATTAGAATACACATTCTAATTACAACAGAGTACTGTACTTTTGGGAAGGAGTAGAAAAATATAATTAGGTGTCAAAATTGAGCACTGCAACTTTAACATTTACAGACTAAAATGCAGTAAATGAGCCCTCATATTTGATCCAGAACTTTGGTTGGCTTTTTAATTATTTCCACATCATGTCGGATACCCAGAACTGTATATAATGCTGTATTTAGTTTAGTGAAACAACCATATACTCTTCACAAAGGGTTTGGGTGTCACAAATTAATTTCTTTAGCCTCATTCTCAAAGTTGAACTAATTAGAAGTTTAGGGGTTAATCAAGACTTTTTTTCAAGGAATGTAATTAAGCACATCAAGCAGGCTTTTTTCTAGTGAACATTGAAATGTATAACCAAGGAGCTGGTTGTACCAAAGATCTAGGTTAGAATGCACTAAAAGCTTTTAATGTGACTTGAAATTTTTTCTTTGAATAATCCTGCACATATGACAAATTAATAAATGATGCATAGAAACATATCAGAAACATATCTAACTGCATCATGATGGTTCTGCATGCTTTTTGCACTTTTATTCAAAACTATTTTGTTTTAATAAAAATTTATCAGTGGTAATTTTTTTTAGAAATAATACACATTAATTTATGTGCACTGTCAACCAACTCTTAAATGTTAGACTTTTTGGAACATGTTTTTGTACTCATGCTTTATACATGCAAATACAGTGTCAGTCATTAAATTTTCTTGTGTGAATGTTTTTTTCAAAACATGCCATCTAGAGAAAAGACTTCTCATATGGTGTTCCATCTCTTGAGTTGATGCAATCGATTAAAACAGATTGTGAGAGATGCTTTTCAATTTCAATCTAAACTGAAGAAAGAGAATTTTTATCTTTTGTTCTGTAATGGCATAATTTTCTTTCTCCATCATTGATATCAGAATGATCTAACCATCAACCCCACCCAGAACATTGAACTAATGTGTATTTATAACAGGAAAGTCAAAATTTCACAAGCTGTTCTTCTGTTTGTAATGTGAAAATATGTATTGAAATGTAACTTGTGTTCATTTAGCTTATTATACAAACCCCCTATTTTTTGGTTTTATTTTTTCATTTCAATTTACATGTAACAGCAGCACCACTGGGTATCCGACAGTAGCTTCAGAACAGGTTGACATATTTTACTTACAGAAGTATCCAACGAAAAGAGGGCAAAGGTTTGCATGGCATCATAATTTGCATTGGAAATTTAGGAATTTATGCAACATACCAAGATCATCACTATACCATTCTACCTACTTGCAGTGTGCATTTATGGTATATATATAAATATAACAAAGTTTAATAAACAACTGGAGTTCAGGGATTTTTTTTTTCTAATAAGTGGGTTTTATTTAATGTTTAAAAAACTGAAGCTCTGCAATTACCAGTAAGCGTTTTTAAATTACTAAACCTAATTAACAATAAAGGCTATTTTGGAAATTTAAAAAGAAATTCCATAATGTTATTTTTGACTCAATTATTTGATATTGATCTAAAAGGTGGCATGCTGCACGTCCCTAAGGACAGCAGACATCAATACTTTCTCTGTTTACGTAGCAATAGCAAACACATCCACTTTAATAGGGACACCTGTACACCTGCCCATTTATGCTGTTATACAATCACCTAATCAGGTGGCAGCAACACAGTACATGTAATCATACAGATACAGGTCAAGAGCTTCAGTTAATGTTCACATAAGTCATCAGAATAGGGAAAACTTTAGCCATGGCATAGTTGTAGCTACCAGATGGGTTGGTTTGAGTATTTCAGAAACTGCCAATCTCCTGGGATTTTCACACACACAACAGTCTCTAGTGCTTACAATGGTGTGAAAAACAAAAGAGAGCAGGATAAAACATCTTGCTAATGCAAGAGGTCAGATTAGAATGACCAGGTATGAGCAGACAGAAGTCTATAGTAACTCAAATAAGCACCATACAACTGTGGTGAGCAGAAAAGCATCTTAGAATACGCAGCATATTAAACTTTGAGGTAATTGGACTACATGGGTGTTTTCCCACACCATTATCTGTAAACTGTTGTCACACTTGTTACCAGGAGTTCAGCAGTTTCTGAAAAACCCAAACCAGCCCATATGATACCATCAACCATGCCACAGTCATAGATCACATTTTCCCCCTCCTCTGATGTTTGATCATGCATGGCCGCATGGTTTTATGCACTGCAGCCACAGGCATGCCTGGATAAATGTACAGGTGTTCCTATTACACGGACAGTGTGTAAGTAGTAAACAGTACAGTGAATGTTATTACAAACTATGAACTTAACTTTCATTTTGTTGATATTACAGCCTAATTAATATCCTTAAGGTGAACAAAGTATACCTGTTATGCAAAAAAGACTTAGTTAAAACTTAAAACTGATTTATAAATAAAGAAAAATAAAAATAGACTTGATGCAAGGTGTTGTCATAAACTGGAGATGTGAGTGAATAAAATATTTTAAATAAAATAAGCAGATAGCCTTAGCACACAGAATAAGCATTTAGTGTTTTGGTGGTAGTGATAGTTGCCACATTTGATTAGGCAATAATATAACAGAGCACAGCCACACCTAAACCTAGGTAAACATCAGTTGCCATTCCTTGAATGAGCAGTTGTTTGTTGTGATACGTGGTTATTAGTGCCACTGTTTTACCCGGTGTACTTTGAATGTCTGCTCACATACACACAGAAGATAGAAGGAAATACCATATTTTCATGCCTCATCTCTTCTATTGAAGCACGTGTTCAGATCACACTCCAATGAATTTTATCTAAAATGGATCATAAGGTTTTGCAAAAACTTGCACAGTATTTTTACTAGTGGTCTCAGGTGTTTGGACCCCACAGGTATGTATCTTTGTATATAGGAGAAGAAACTAAACTGTTCCTCTCACTGATGTTATACTGGCCTAATAGTCGTGCCTATATTCAGGCACAAAACATACCTGCGATTTCAACTACAGTTGCAAATAATTTGAATAAATTTATTAAATAAATCCAAATGATTGTCAGTACACGCCCACAATATTAAAACTACAAATTACATCATTTGCTAGTGGGAAACTAGGGGTAGCTACATATGAAAAATTCTGTACCTACAGCATTAAATGTTTGAGAAACGGGTTGTTGTGCAAAGTTAAACATGCTTTGGTCACTTCACTAATTTTTGTATTTAACAGATGTGACAATTCAATCGTGTCCCACCACCAACAAAAGTAAAAGTAAATTGGTTGCACAAGGTTTGATGCACTATTTGACCAGCTCACTCTGTTTCTGATACATCAATATGCACCATCATTTTAATAAATCCCCAACACACCAAAGCACAAATTTTATCATTAACTCAATGTGAATTCCTTAGCACAGTTTCCACAGTAGCTTTGCTCTCACAAGTAAGGCGTTCTCAATCTTCTCAGAATTATCTAAATGTCAATAGCTATTCAACATGACCTTCTCTGTCAGCTCATCCATGGCAGTCGTGCAATACTTAAATGAAGTATTCCTTGTTTTCAGTGACTGTGTCATGGTAGACTTGGTCTGGGTCCACACCTGGAGCAGCCTCTCCTGTTGTCCTGTAGATGCCCTTGTTGTGACACAGGTAGTGATACAACAGGTACACCAAGCCAGCCAGTGTACACAAAACCAGCAGAATCACCACTAGAACACAGAGGGGAAAAAAAGACCTACTGGCATAAAAAAAATCTACACTGAAAGAATGCAGACACGTTGTGGTGTTACACATTACTTAGTGTAAATAATAATAATAATAATAATAATAATAATAATAAAAAAAAAAAGACTATATAATTCCTGTTAAAATAAATGCAGGAACAGAACAGTTTTTTAATTCTTAAAAACTTTAGTAAGCTGACCATTTTCTGTGTAAAGTCTGTGAAAAGATTAAAACTGCCCCCACAATACAAACACTGCTGCAGGGAATCCTTATGTTCTAAACAACATGCCTGATAAATGTTAAAATGTAAGGAGAAAAACATATCCGATGTTTAAGATTAATTAGATTCAAACAGGTAGAAAAATGTATGCTCCAACATGACATGTCCACTCACCTCCTATCACAGCAGAGTCCGGATGGTTTGGTGCCACAGTTGTTAGCACCATTTCTGTGACTTAAGAGGAAAGGGAAATGTCAGTTATAAAGAACCTGTACTTATAGATGTATAAAGATATAAAATACAGCAATTAATTTAAGAGCATGACACGGTATTCAAATTAGTGCCCCAACATTCGTTTCCAAGTTTTTTAATGGCCGGCTTAATCCACTTGGGAAATTGATACACGACTGTGTTCGTGCGTTTAGTTTTCTTCACACAGATAAAAGTAGTTACTTACAGTTAAAAGGTGAGGCGGTAGCCATGATGAAGAGCGTTAACACCTAAACCTAGACAAAGAAACACAAACATGGCAATAACTTCAGTGAAATCGAGCATTAGGAAAACGTGACTTTTACTGAAAAATCTCACTTCACATCTATAAACTACTTAGAAAACAGCCAACTTTTGGTTTCTCCTCGACTTTTATATAAAACAGAACTCAAACTCAAGCATTAGTCATTCATATAGAATGCGGCAGTGCCCAGGCCCTTACGTAACAAAAAACCGAAGGAACTGGACATTAGTTTGCGAAAAAAAAAAAAAAAAGTCACATTCTTAATTACAAGAAATAAAAAACTAAAAAGAGCTGAGCTCAAAATGAGAAATCAAAGTAACAACTCAGATCGGAGTCAGAGGCTCTTATTCTGGTGTCAAACTTTTAAACAGGAAACATAAACGGCAAGTAATGTATAACGCTACAAAAGCTTCAAACAAAGCGTGCAACAGACCTACCTCACCGAGTTGGTGGTCGATAAGATGCATTTGGTCGAACTGATCGGTTATTTACTTCATTTCAGACTTCCATGGGGTTTTAAAAGCAAATATTTCACTAAATATCACGTAAAGATACAGATAAAATAGACTAGTGCAGGCGCCACGCATGCTAGTCGAGCTGGCCATTCGCTCTGTATCCGGAACGATGAAGTTCCAGCTTCAGTCACAGCTCTAGAACAGGAGCATACCACGCTGTGAACTGGCTACTAGATCAGACAAAACCTAGAAAATAACTTAATAGGTAATTAACTATTCTATTAATAAAGAGGCAGAATTGAGAACATGTAATGGACATATTTATTAAATAATGATCAATTCACAGCAAATAAGAATCACATTTGTAAATAGTAAGTGCATTTAGTACAGGAACATAAAAGCCCATAATCAAACACTCCAATTACCTTTACATGAAATCACAAAACAAAGCAGAGGTGGAGCTTTATATATACCAATGCTCTAATCAGTCTCAAGTTGATAAGATTTATGCTGAGAAATTACATAAAGTTCAAAGCCTGACTAATAAATTGATTTGCATTGTGTCCAATTTCTCATTTATAATTAAAACAGCAACTATTATTGAAAACTTGAGTTAGTGGAGTTTGAGTATCTGGATAGGTGAAGTGTGTATTTTAAATTCAGTTAATCCCTATGGGCTCCTTATACCATGACTAGTAAGCCTTAACATTATGCACTGATTCCTAACTAAATAAAATTACTTCTTTCATATTCTGACCTTTTTCTATACAGAAAAGTCTGTTTCAGAATGTTTCCTTCTTAATTTCATCTAATATTTGATCACTTATGGCATTTTCTTTAAAATCAGAGAAGAGACAAGCATTACAAAGCTGAATAAAGAACCATTTCTATATATTAGGACATACAATGGCATTTTAAAGGCATTTATTTTCCATTTCAGAGTCAGGTTCATTTAGCACCTCAGGATGGATGCTGTGCTCCTCAGGATCTTCATCAAATGATAAGACCTTATCTCTTTCAGAATGATTTCTATTCGAATCCTGCTTGTTCTCATCACCAGTCTCTGGAGAGGAGTCATCTTTGATATCTAAGCCAATCCCTTCTCCATCCTGCTCTGAGGCTAGCAGTGATTCCATTTCCTTTTTTTCAGTGCCTTCATCCTCTTCTTTTGCCTCTTTATTTGTAGTGCTGTGCACAGTTTCAGAAGCTTTTGTGCCATCTACTAGAGGTATGTGTGTAGTGGAAGGTGTCCTCTCTACTTCTGGGTTGTGCTCATTTGGGGAAATTGCATCTGGGTCCCTAACCCCACAATCGTTGTTCTTTGGGGGTTTTGGTCTAGCAGGGCTGGCCAGGACCTCTGGGATATATGGGTCATATGGGCCCTTGTGTGATCTAAAACTAGAAGAATGTCCTCTCCTGCAGCAGCAAAAATGTTAGATATAAATGTGTTTTAATGGTAAATTTATTAAGTTATAATAGGATGATGTGATATAATTAGCTGCATAATTAACCTAACATATGGACATTCACCAACAAAGAAAACTAATTTGACATAAGAATATATTTTCACTTTACCTCAGAGTACCTCGAGAGCTGTAACTCATTTGAAGCTCAGAGAAGCTGGCTCTCAGTGATCTGGGGGACAGTGCATCTTTAAGGGACCTCCTCTTCAGTGTTCCTCTGCTAATCAGAAAGAAGAAATTCATAGAGATGCCTCAGGAAATGTGACATTGCACATAGTGCCACATGACAATTCACTTCTGAAAAGTTACCCTGATATGCCATCTTAAAATGTTGAAGGAAATTAAATTATAAATATACAGCACATGTATTTTCAGGCATGCTTCAGAACAGAAAGTAACACACCGACTGATGGTCTTGACCACAAAGCTCTTGTCAGGATGTTGAGATTTTAGGTTCACCATAATATTCTGTAAATTCTTGTTATTCTGGAAGATAATTAAAAACATTTTATTCCCACTAATGGTTGCAGTCACACACAATGAACTACTAATAAAATGTGAAATTTAAACTTTAAAAAAATATATATTTAGACCTTTTTGGCATTAACTACTTACCTGAGACATTTCCTTATAGAATATATCTCTCAAGTCTGAGATAGCTTGGAAGACAGTTATATAGCATCCAATGCGACTGTGAGGAGAGAATTTTACGGTCATTTACAGACATGTGAGGATTTTGTATAAATCACATTTTCTATAAAAATGAGAAATCTTATTTTTATTTTAATCTACAAGTATGACAATTTGTGTTGTCACATCTTACTTGTCATAGAGAAGAGGCAGTTCCTCTTTTAGTTCCCTGTTCATGTCTTCAAAGATTGTTTTGGTCATTTTCATCTCTTCCTCAGCCTGTTAAAAAACAAAAACGACATATTCCAAGATTTACTTAACACATCCTCTCCTTAACACCTCTGACAGTACACCTATTTTGCACCCAGGTGTAACTAGTACCTAGTCACTGTGAGAAACTTCTTTATGTACAGGCTGTCCCAAATGTCACCATAAATTTCACACAAATGTAACTATTTACATTAAGGATAAAATAGTCACTATAGTTTTTTAATGTTCTATGTTTCTATACTTCATAAGTGTAGGACACTTATGCTACATAAAACACAGAACAATTAAAATGTTAAAAAAAAATTCTCAAGGTTTATAATACATAAGTATGAGACATTTTAAAGACATTTTGCTACCAAGTGTCACATCACCAAGGACGAGGACCGAGAGGAAGCAGGCAAGTGCAAAGAGATCTTTAATGGTAGAACACAAGATGATAAGGCAGTGAATTAACCAAAACTGAAACTGGCAACAGCACACTAGTAGAATAAGTTAAACAGTCTTATCTGATCCACTGCAGTCTGAACGCAACCAACGTCCCAAGGGAGATAAGCACGGCAGGAGTATAGACAATAAATCCACGGCGCACAGGCAGGACGCGCTGTCTCTGAGTAAGCAACCATAATACTAGCTGTAGATTTAGTGGCATGAGGGTGCTAAATAGTGTCCTGATGATTGGGTGCAGGTGTCAGTGCTAGAACTCTGGTGTTTGGGGGCATGGTTGAGTGGCTGTGGTCAGTGCATCCGTGACACCAAGTAATAAATTCCCCTGTGTATGGAGAATTTTATGGCACCCTGTAGATGTAACATTTAGTTCTTGAAGTTACAATCTTTTTTCTGGGGCTAAATAATAATACCTTAAAAACAACCTAAATTAATAATAAACTTGAAAATCAGGTTTTGTGAGGACTGCTCACAAAATGTTATGATTAATTGTTTGAGATCGTATGAAATGTGGAAGCAATTTTGCTGAAGATGACCATGTTTTTAAAGTATCCCAAATAGAAGTTAAAATCCAGTTAAATACAGAACAATTCAACATATCAAATCTCAAAACTTGCTTTGTCAACAGCCATATCTCAAACCTTGAATAGCTCCTCAGAACAGTGAACTGAAGATACCATTCAGTTTTGCATGGATCCATAAATCCAATCCTCATTAACAGCTGGTTACAGCTAGTAAATCAAGCCCTGACCACTTGGACACAACTTTGCAAACATGTCCTCCACATTCCAATCTCAATATATGTTTCATACAATCCCAAATCTCCAAAATGGGCAGTTCTTTTGCTGTTGTTTTTTTTTTATATCACAGATTTAAGGTTAGCTGAACAACACATTAAACTAAACAACAATTTTCATTGTAGGATTTATTTTAGAGGTATAGATATATGCCTGTTTTTGTGTGCACAAACATGAATAGTGTCCTGTAGAGGCCAATGTTTAGTGAGATTGGAGCACATAGCTGCACATAGATAAAAATATTCCTAACCTAGCTCTATGGTTACACATAAAATGAAATGAAAGCTGAAATTCTGATCTTAATTTGGATTCATATTTTGATCTCAAACCCAATGTCTTTGGTGTGCAGCAAAATCAAATAGAACTGGCCTTGGTCACTCTAATTTTTTTTTAAGTGTTTCATAATAATAAACTGATTTCATGTCGCATTTCCTCTGAATAGCAAACATGTTAAACATATAACCCCTTTGTTTAAAACAACAAAAACCTAAACCTACTTCTGTTAATTTTAGTTTCTCCTCAAAATTCATTTTAGGGGAACAATGATGACAGAGTAATTTTATCACCCTATTCACTACATATTCACTACAAATGTGACTGATTCAATAACACCTACTGATAACATGATATATTATGGAAACTTTACTCTGTGTACTATGTGTCTCACATGACATGACTGTCACTGTTAGGTTGTATCAATGTACAGCACCAGGTTCATTACCGCCCCCCCTTCATATCATTCTGTATGTGTGTTGTTTTAACAGCTATTAATATAACTTCACAACAATGGATTCTTAATAGACCTTGTTTATCTTGATGTCATCTCTCTTTTTAGCATTCTGCAGTGACTCCAGATGGTGACGTGTAGAATCATAGTCCACAAGTTTTCTGCCTCTTTTGGCAACTCTTTCCTGAGGGACACAAAATGTACATTGATATGGAAGACACAGAGAAGATTAATATAGACTGTTGTACATGTGTGTGTGTGTGTGTGTAGGTGGGTAATTACCTTCATATCTGGGAACTGGCTCATATAAGATTCTATTGTGAGCAATGCCTGATCTCGCATTTTTGCCTCATAATCATTCCATAGCAAGTCTTCCCCCTTTTAGACATATAAGAAGTACATATGACTCTTTGCTTGAAAGGCAACAGTTACATATTCTGTGTCAAAGTTTGCATGAGGATCACCTCTACAACAGCCCCAAGGTCCTCTCCCCCTTCCCAGTCAAGCTCATAAACATCAAACAGAGACTGAAAAAGACGACTGGATGCATCTCGCATCACTGTGGAACACATTATATTTTTTTATGCCCATGTGGATTTATGCCTATTTTAATGAATTATTTACATATCATGGGTGTTTCAATACTAACAAAGGTATTGTGTATCCTTTTGATTTAACTAAATTAACTGGATAAAAAATAGTTTTCAAACACATTACTTTGATTTAACAGAATGCATGATAATGTAAATATTATTGTAAATAGTTGTTTAGCCACACATGTGATCTCAGTGGTAATCCATGCATAGAAATCAACAAACCTCTGACAGCATTCAAGTATGCCTTTAGGTCCTTATATATTCTGTGTCCATCACTCTGTGAAACAATAATTAAATAAATAAACATAGTAATAAAAATCCATTTACCAGTTTCTTCTAAATCAAGCCTTATGTTTGTGGTCATTTTTATTGAGTACCTGCTGATCTTGGAAGTTTTGTACATATGTTTCATACTGTGCATCTCTTGTCTCCTCAGATTTACTAAACTTCTGTAAAACCTGGAAACATCAAACACCAAACATTTTACCAGAATTAGATAAACATTTTGTTGTTGTATGGAATGGTTTCTGTGGCTCAAAGGGGGTTCTTGCAGAGTAATGTTTAATTATGGGAGGTGGTTTAACAAGGTTTATTATGTTGATGGACAAAGAGCAACGGTTGTAAAAGAGAAATTGAGAGAGTCGACTCTGACTGTACTGCTGCATGAATAAATGCTGCAGACAAAATCATATTGGCACCAAAGTACTGCCTTTTATTCACTTTTCTTCCATTTAGAAAAAAAACTGCTCTGGGAAATTTTGTATGGTATATTACAAATGCTTAACTATCAAAACACTGTCCTAAAGTAATTCAAGATTAGCTGAAGAAATTTTTAACAACAGCAATATTGATAATTGCATAATATGAATCTTACCTTCTCATGTGCACGGCTGAATTTCCTTTGGACTTGTTTAGTGAACTTGCCAGCACCTCCCTTTGAATGGAGGCTGGGACTAGTGCTGCTTTTTCTCTCAGCCATGATTTCCACACTCTTCTCAACACCTGCTTATGATATCAGAACACTGCTGTATAAGCATGTAGGCATATAGCCTATGCATTCTTTAATATCTTACCCAATCAACATAATTATTACTCTCTCATAGTAATCAGCAATAAAACTTTCATCTTTCCCAGTCCTAACAGTGAAATGTCTACAAAGATGTGTTTTACTAGTAATAATATACAGCACAAGCACATGAAATGAAGTCTGTTGGAGAAGGTATGCGGCTACAGCATATGTGGCTACAGGCATGCTTTTCTTCAAGCTTGGTCTAAAAAAAATTAACATACACCAAACTAACTATACAGAACAAAGTCATTAATATAGCATAAAGTGTGCTGCTATTGTTATAACTATCCATTGGTTGGGTGGGCTATCACGTCTACTCTATAAACAAAAGTTTTATAATTTGGCAGATAAATCCTTCTATAGTACAAAAGCTCAGTGACAGATCATCAGTGATTGTTCCTGATTACACATTGGGTGGGACGGCAAGGTTTTACGGCTATATAAACTTCTGCAAAGTGACCTTAGACATGTCTCCGCCCTCTGGATTCCAACGACATTTTTATGTTGAACAGCTTAAGAATATGTGAAATATTTGTCAATGTAAGCTGAAAATCAGATGGTCCTATAACAATGTATGCTAATTGTGAAGTATGATTTTGCACAATTATAAGCTCAGGTCGGGAGTGACAGTCACTAGCCCTTAAAAGACCCCTACACAGTTTAGCTTTAGAACATTTAGCATAGAACACCTGACTCTACTAATTATCAAAGGCATTATATACTGCAACTACTGTGTCAGAAAAGGGAAACACAGCTGTTAGTACCAGACTCCAGCTCTCCCTGCCACTCTGTTGAAGTTTTGCAAGTGGCAATATGCCGTTCCCCGAAAACAGTACTGCTTAAAATGTTTTAATGTTCAAAGCATTTAGAGGACCATTACAATGTAAATGTAGACAAATCAGATCATCCATAACTAAAACAATACTGGACTGACAAACTGCTTGTTCATTGACTTCCACTTGGTTAGTCTTCCGTTTAAAAGCTCCACAAAATTTCCAAAATGTTGATTTGTTCCTCATAACCCTTTATTCAAAGATCTTATGCTTACCTGTTAGCACTGCATAGTTCCAGTTAGTCAAACCTCTCAAGACGACTTCTTCATATGCTCTGCCTTCCGCTCCAAAGATATGTGCCCTTTGAAATTCCTTGAACTTTGGACCCAGTTGAACCACAGGTTCTTGGGTAAAATATTCAGTGAGCATGACACACCAGGCTGACATAGGGAATGGGTATCACACCATATACTATGAAAAGCCTATATTGATTAGCTTTATTAAAAGTCTTCTACCTCTGAAGGGTCTGCCTCCATAATAGTGCTGCCACACCTGAGACTGGGCTGGTTACTGCATGAGGAATAAGGTATGCCTGATATTGCATGATATTGTGATGTATATTTAATTGTATGTGGTCTCCATGAGCAAAACACACATTCAACCAATCAGGCAAAAATAACTTCCAGCAATGTTCCAGATGCTAATTTGCTAAAGCCCAAATTATGACATTAAGGTTTGGTTAATAAGTCAACGAATAACCAGCTTGGCCTTGTATTGTAGATTCTGGATCATGAAAGAAGGACAAGACCGCAGATTCAACAATGTCAGCAACTGCCCTGGGATATTCTTTGTGAACTGGACTATGCAGGACCATGCAAGGTATTTGAAATATTTAGATTTTTATGGTCAGTTAAGCAGCTTTCAGTGGTTTCAGTCATAATTTTCTAATAGAATTTACTGTTAATCAGTGCCTAGACTTTTTATGTAGAACTTTATTTAGAAAGTTTGCTATGGAGTATCTACTGTAAATTACAGGGCCTGGACAATTAAACTGAAATACTGGCCAATATAGTGTTGGAGGTTTCACACCTATATTTGCGTGGCCTGGAGGTCAATCTTCACAGATTTCACACTCCATAAGCAACAGCAGTGTGAAGGTTAAATTAGCAGATCAATAGCACAGCTGTACACAAAATATTGCAATCCACACAATGTAATTGGAGACATATCTAGACATAATTAGAGTTCAAAAAAGGATAAATTGTTGATGTGTGTTTTGCTGGTGTATCTGTGACCGGGACAGCAAATCTTCGTGTTATATTAAGAGGTACAGTATCACATCCAACAGGACAAGTCAGTAATATTTTGGGATGAAATATCATGGCATTCCATAGGCCCACTACTTGTGCTAGCTGGGTGCATCACTGTCAAGGACTACCAAACCATACTATACATACTACACATACTTACAGGTGTTTAAACCAGGTGTTTCAGTTTCATTGACCAAACCCTGTATGTGTACATGTATGTATATATGTACACCGATCAGCTATAACATTATGACTACCTGCCTAATATTGTGTTGGTCCCCCTTTTGCTGACAAAACAGCCCTGACCCATCGAGGCATGGATTCCACTAGATCCCTGAAGGTGTGCTGTGATATCTGGCACCAAGATGTTAGCAGCAGATCCTTTAAGTCCTGTAAGTTGCGAGTTGGGGCCTCCATGGATCGGACTTGTTTGTCCAGCACATCCCACAGATGCTCGATTAGATTGAGATCTGTGGAATTTGGAGGCCAAGTCAACACCTCAAACTTCTTGCTGTGCTCATCAAACCATTCCTGAACCATTTTTGCTCCGTGGCATGGCGCATTATCCTGCTGAAAGAGGCCACAGCCATCAGGGAATACTGTTTCCATGAAAGGGTCTGCAAAGTAACATCCACATGAATGGCAGGACCCATGGTTTCCCAGCAGAACATTGTCCAAAGCATGACACTGCTTCTGCCGGCATGCCTTCTTCCCATAGTACATCCTGGTGCCATGTGTTCCCCAGGTAAGCGACGCACACACACCTGGTCATCCATGTGATGTAAAAGAAAATGTGATTCATCAGACCAGGCCACCTTCTTCCATAGCTCCGTGGGTCCAGTTCTGATGCTCATGTGCACATTGGTGGCACTTTTGGTGGTGCACAGGGGTCAGCATGGGCACCCTGACTGGTCTGCACCTATGCAGCCCCATATGCAACAAACTGCAATGCACGGTGTATTCTGACACCTTTCTATTAGAACCAGCATTAACTTAATAAATCCCACCCACTAACAGGTGACATGATCCCACCCACTAACAAGTGACATGAAATGAAACTGGCCTGCAAAAAAATGATGGTATCCTTAACTTAATATGTTGTTGCACAACCTTTTGAGGCAATCATTGCAATCAAGCAATTTCTGTAACTCTCAATGAGACTTCTGCACCTGTCCATAGGTATTTTGGCCCTCTCCTTGTGAGCAAACTGCTCCAGCTGTCTCAGGTTTGAAGGGTACTTTCTCCAGACTGCATGTTTCAGCTCTTTCCACAGATGTTCATAGCTCATAGAAAGCCTAAGAATAGTCCAGTGTTTTGTTCTTAGCCATTTAGTGTGTTTTGGGTCATTATCATGGGTGTTTCAGTACTAACAAAGGTATTGTGTATCTTTTTGATTTAACTAAATTAACTGGATAAAAAATAATTTTCAAAACACATTACCTTGATTTAACAGAATGCATGATAATGTAAATATTATTGTAAATAGTTGTTTAGCCACACATCTGATCTCAGTGGTAATCCATGCATAGAAATCAACAAACCTCTGACAGCATTCAAGTATGCCTTTAGGTCCTTATATATTCTGTGTCCATCACTCTTCTTCTTCTTTTTCTTCTTCTTCTTCTTTCGGCTTTTCCCTTCAGGGGTCGCCACAGCGAATCATCTCTCTCCACCTATCCCTATCTTTTGCATCCTCAACACTTGCACCCACTAGCTTCATATCCTCATTAATTCCATCCATATACCTCCTCTTTGGCCTTCCTCTTTGCCTCCTGCCTGGCAGCTCCATGTCCAACATTCTCCTACCAATATACTCACTCTCCCTCCTCTGAACATGTCCAAACCATCTTAATCTGGCCTCCATAACTTTGTCCCCCAAACATCCAACATGAGCTGTCCCTCTGATGTACTGGTTCCTAATCCTGTCCAATCTTGTCACTCCCAAAGAGAACCTCAACATCTTCAGCTCTGCTACCTCTAGCTCTGACTCCTGTCTCTTCCTCAGTGACACTGTCTCTAAACCCTACAGCATGGCCGGTCTCACCACTGTCCTGTACACCTTCCCCTTGATTCTCGCTGATATTTTCCTATCACACAAAACTCCCGACACCTTTCTCCACCCATTCCAACCTGCCTGCACTCGCTTCTTTACCTCTTCTGTGTCCATCACTCTGTGAAACAATAATTAAATAAATAAACATAGTAATAAAAATCCATTTACCAGTTTCTTCTAAATCAAGCCTCATGTTTGTGGTCATTTTTATTGAGTACCTGCTGATCTTGGAAGTTTTGTACATATATTTCAAACTGTGCATCTCTTGTCTCCTCAGATTTACTAAACTTCTGTAAAACCTGGAAACACCAAACATTTTTACCAGAATTAGATAAACATTTTGTTGTTGTATGGAATGGTTTCTGTGGCTCAAAGAAGGTTCTTGCAGAGTAATGTTTAATTATGGGAGGTGGTTTAACAAGGTTTATTATGTTGATGGACAAAGTGCAACGGTTGTAAAAGAGAAATTGAGAGAGTCGACTCTGACTGTACTGCTGCATGAATAAATGCTGCAGACAAAATCATATTGGCACCAAAGTACTGCCTTTTATTCACTTTTCTTCCATTTAGAAAAAAAACTGCTCTGGGAAATTTTGTATGGTATATTACAAATGCTTAACTATCAAAACACTGTCCTAAAGTAATTCAAGATTAGCTGAAGAAATTTTTTAACAACAGCAATATTGATAATTGCATAATATGAATCTTACCTTCTTCTGGGCATGGCTGGAAAAAAAATCCGCTCAAAAACACTGAAAAAGCAAAAAATTTAAATATTTCATTTCCACTTCAAGCAAATCACTTTTTATGCAGTATAACTACCACAGATGTCCCAGTCAGGTTCAGTACACACTACCACAATCATGGGAAAGACTGCTGACTTGACGGTTGTCCAGAAGACACTCATTGACACCCTCCATAAGCCACAGAAGGTCATTGCTGAAAGGGCTGGCTGTTCACAGAGTACTGTATCAAAGTATATTCATGGAAAGTTGACTAGAAAGGCAAAGTGTGGTCAGAAAAGGTGCACAAGCAACAGGGATGACTGTAGCCTTGAGAAGATTGTCAAGCAAAGAAGATTCAAGGATGTGGGGGATCTTCACAAGGAGTGGACTGAGGCTGGAGTCAGTCCATGGAGAGCCACCACACACAGACATGTCCAGGAAATAGGCAACAAGTGTCACATTCCTAGTGCCACTCCTGAGCCAGAGACAACATCAGAAGCATCTTCCCTGGGCTAAGGAGAAGAAGAACTGGAGCATTACTCAGTGCTCCAAAGTCCTCTTTTCAGATGAAAGTAAATTTTGCATTTCATTTGGAAATTAAGGTCCCAGAGTCTGGAAAAAGAGAGGAGATGCCCAGAATCCAAGCTGCTTGAAGTCCAGCGTGAAGTGTTCACAGTCAGTGACAATTTGGGGTGCCATGTCATCTGCCAAAGTCCAAAGTCAATGTAGCCATCTACAAAGAAATTTTAGAGCACTTCATCTGCTGTCAAGCTTTATGGAGATACAGATTTCCTTTTCCAGCAGGACTTGGCCCCTGCCCACAGTGCCAAAACTACTTGGAACTGGTTTGCTGACCTTGATATTACTGTGCTTGACTGGCCGGCCAACTCGCCTGACCTGAACCCTATACAGAATCTATGGTGTATTATAAAAAAAGATGATGAGAGGCACCAGACCCCGCAGTACAGATGAGCTGAAGGCCGCTATCAAAGCAACCTGAGCTTCCATTATACCTCAGCAGTACCACAGGCCTGATCGCCTCTATGCCACACTGTTTTGACGCAGTAATTTGTGCAAAAGAATCCCCAACCAATTATTAAGTGCATAAATGAACATACTTTACTCAGGAGTTTGGCTTCTGTATTACAAATCATTTCTTTGATTATCTTATGAAATATTCTAATATTTTGAGATACTGGATTTTTGATTTTCATGAGCTGTGAGCCATAATAATATAAATTAAAAGAAAAAAAGGCTTGAAATATTTCAGTTCAGGTGCAATAAATCTAAAAAATATGAAAGTTTCTATAGAAATATATTATTAATTTATTATAAACAAATTAATAAATATAAATATATAGATATAATTTATTATATTATATACTATTAATATCTATAGATAATAAATATAAATAAATGTATTTATACAACAAGACAGCTAAAATGGTTTTTCAGGTGGTGGCCACAGACAGACTCCATGAGGGTGTCATCCTCTAATGGGACTTGTGTTAACAGCCCAGCACAGTGTAGCTCAATTAGCAATTACCAGAGAACACCAGAATTGGCCATACACATTACTGACATACATTCATTCATTCATTGTCTACCGCTTATCCAAACTATTCTCGGGTCACGGGGAGCCTGTGCCTATCTCAGGCATCATTGGGCACCAAAGGCAGGATACACCCTGGACAGAGTGCCAACCCATCGCAGGGTACACACACACTCTCATTCACTCACGCAATCACACACTACGGACAATTTAGAGATGCCAAACAACCTACCATGCATGTTTTTGGACTGGGAGAGGAAACCGGAGTACCTGGAGGAAACCCCCGAGGCACGGGGAGAACATGCAAACTCCACACACACAGCAGAGGCAGGAATCGAACCCCCAACCCATTGAGTTGAAAATTGAAATGAGTATGAAATTCAAGATGGATCAAGATCAGCCTTAATTTAAACATTTTACCTTTTTAACCAGCCTTCAGTGTGCTGGTGATTTTGGTTTCCATTGACCATTGTCCCATCATTTTGTTTGCGAACAAAATCATTAGGATGTCTGGCCATGTATTATGAAAAACAGAGACATTTATTGCAGAAGATACAAGAAACATTGTACATAAGACAATGACGCCTCAATCCCCTTCAAAGTAAGCATCTTGGGACCTCACACACTACTCCCAGCATCTCTTCCACTGTTCAAAATCCTTTGTTGGAATGCCCATTAGCTGCCTTGTCATATTTTCATGAATCTCATCTACAGTCTGAAATCTCCTCCTCCCTTTTAAAGGTGATCTTAGTTTTGTGAAAAGCCAGAAGTCGCAGTGTGACAAATGTGGGCTGTGAAAGGTTGAGTTACTGGGTGATTTGATGTTTCATTGATGACTTTCAAGAGATTCTCAGCAATCTTTGAAGCGTTTGTGCCACACTTTTATTTGCGATGCACTCATCCGCAAAAGCCTTCTGAATCAACTGAATAGTTTCCGTGGAGGAATGTTAAAGCTTAACACAAAATTTGATGAATTACTCACTCAGTCACAGTACACATGCTCACTCAAAGAAATTAAGGGATGTCATGCAGGTGTGTCCCCTAATGTGTGTGTGCGCACATTATTGCGCAAAATTATTGATACTCCCTGCTTTTTCCTGCAGAGAAACCATATAAGCTGATCTAAAAAAAAAAAAAAAAACCCAGAAATTTAACTGGATTATTTGACTGAAATATAGAGAGGAGGCATTGGTGGCTCAGTGGTAGGTTTCTCGCCTATCATGTGAAGGGCCCGGGTTTGATTCCAGCCAATGCCTCAACCCCAGCCACTGGATGCAGTGCCGGTCCCAAGCCCGGAAAAAATGGGAGGGTTGCGGCAGGAAGGGCATCCGGCGTAAAACCTGTGCCAAGTTGTTGTGCGGACCAGTCGGTCCGCTGTGGCGACCCTGAACAGGGAGCAGCCGAAAGCAACTTTATTTGACTGAAATATAGAGGTCAATCAACATCAAACAAATCTGACATAATTACCTGGTGAAAATGTAGGTGGAATTTCGGACAAAAACAAACAAAAAAGGACTAGAGAACCCCAATGCTAGATGTGTTAAGGAACCCTGGTGAGTTCTGATGATTGTATTCCTATTGTAGGTGCTGGATGACCTGAGCATGAGCACACCTTTCTTGTCTGCATCTACAAAGCCCAATATGCATCAGGTTGCAATGCACTTCATGTTTGATAACATTCTGGCCACAGTAGCCTTTCTTTTATTTTTATACCAAACAGGATATAGCCTTCACACATCATTGAGCCTTGGGCACCAGTCCATAGTTTGTCTTTAAACCACTATCAGTAGGTACTCACCTCTGCTGTCTAGGAACATCCCTCAAGCCATGTTGTTTCAAAGATGCTTCCCCCAGTCTCTGGCCATAACAGTTTAGATATATCTGGTTTTCATGTCTGCCCATTTCTCCAACATCCAAAACATTGCGTTTGCTTACTATCTAATATATCCCAGACCTTGACATACATTATTGTTACGAGTTATCAGTGTTAATAGACAAGGTTTTGCTCATCAGCCTATGACAAAACATAGGTTTATTTTTCCACACCCAGGCCAACATAGACTAATCTACTATTGCATACATTGAAACTCTCCAGGCCTGTGCAAAAACCTCCAGCTCTCACACACACAATTACTAAACTTAGTTGAAAGAATCAATCAATCAATCAATCTCACTTACTTGCTGAACTAGAGAGGGGCATAAATGTAATTATGGCAGAAAAGTAATTACAAATATGACACATTTACAGGTGGTAAAATTATTGACAAAATAATTAACATGAACCTAGAATTTGATCATGATGATCAGTCAGGAACAAATGAAATGCAGGAAAAAATTAATGTGGTAGAAGATACAGATAAAGAGCTTGATAGTGATAATTTGGTGGATGAGGTTAAATAAAAATATAAGTCTACCATGTTGATGTTTGTTAGAGATTTTTTACTTAGTCTTTTCATACTGAACTTTAGAAACAATTATTATTGCTGTATACTATTATAGAATGTTACTCAGGCCAAAATGATGTTTTACTTCGTGCCCACGGTACATCAAAAACTGTCACTAAGGATGAACTTTAA
This sequence comes from Hemibagrus guttatus, assembly GCA_033459395.1. NCBI lineage: Eukaryota > Metazoa > Chordata > Actinopteri > Siluriformes > Bagridae > Hemibagrus > Hemibagrus guttatus. The sequence continues at coordinate 6,099,095 of JAUCMX010000017.1, read as the reverse complement.
AGTATAGGTATAGTGAAAGAAATGTACCACAAAAAAAATCCCAGAATGTGTAAGGATGTTAACATTAATTCTATTTACAAATCAGGTTAATGCATGAAAGTATAGATACTGTGAGTAGTTCTAAACAAAAGTGTCTGCTGTTATGGAACCATTTTGGGATGCAACCATGATCAACATTAACAGTTTAGGCTAGGTCCATTATGATTCATTGCTATTGTGCAGAAGAACAAAGACAAATGATTGTGGAAAGGAAATATTTATAGGGTAGTGTGGATGAAAATGGTTTAATTAAAAGAAATGCACAAGATAATGCTCTCTCAGGCATGAACATAAAAATAATGGTACTCTATGCTGTAGGAAAGTCAAAGAAATAAAGACAATTAGTTTGCTATTTTGATACAAATCAAATGAGTCAGCACAGCATGCAACATACATTTTTTTAAATACAGGTAAATAGCAATGGAATAACAAAGAAAATAGCATACTGGCTGGCAGAAACACCAGTGTGCCTGGTCTCATTTTGTTAGCCCCTCTCTCTCTCGCACAACACAAAAAAAACAACAAAAAAAAACAACAAAAAAAAAAAAAACCACCAGCATGGTTTGCATAAGAAAGTAAAGTATGTATTTTAAGTAATGTATTTAAATGAGTTTGGGCAAGCCACATAATATATACAAATATGAGTACAACATCCAAATGATATCAATTTTGGGCATCTTGATAAAGAACTACCCATAACCTCCCAGACACTTTACTCTGGCAAATTGTAGTCAATTTTGGTTGAATGAGTTAAAACATTTAAAAAAACTCACAAAATATAAAAGCAAGTATGATTAAAACATTTGTAGGATATAGATTAATTGTGCAACTCTACTTTAGCAGAGGAGAGGCAAAGAAGTTCCCCTGGCGACTGAAGCCGACAGCAGATTTGCTCTTGCTACCAAATCTGTAAAAGAGCCAAATAATTATTATCAGCCACTCCTTAACTCAAGAAATATGTAAAAAGTGACAACATTTAAACAGAGCACAAATTACTGATTGCTGCTCAAGCAACACTTACTTAGGAGTGATAACACCCAGTGTAGCATTTCTCATACGCTGAGAAAGAGAACTAGAAGATGAAGTCTTGCTCATCTGCTGCTCTGGAGTGGTGAGTGGGCCAAACATACTCACTGAAACCAAGGACAACAAACTTAGCAAGGAATTACAATAACCTCACAAATTTCTTCATGGTGTTGTAAAACTAAGACATATACTGATACCCATACAGCTGTGCTTCAAGCACTATGACGAAAAGAGCTGCATGAAAAATCTGGCATGACCATACTTATTAGCCATTCTTTCTTTTTTTTTTTTTTAAACAGACAGCCAGAGCATACCATCAAGTTCCATTATACACTGATCAGGCATAACATTATGAGCACTGACACCAATTATCTCCTCATCATGGCACCTGTTAGTGGGTGGGATATATTAGGCAGCAAGTGAACATTTTGTCCTCAAAGTTGATGTGTTAGAAGCAGAAAAAAATGGGTAAGCGTAAGGATTTGAGTAAGTTTGACAAGGGCCAAATTGTGATGGCTAGATGATTGGATCAGAGCATCTCCAAAATTGCAGCTCTTGTGGGGTGTTCCCGGTCTGCAGTGGTTTGTATCTATCAAAAGTGGTCCAAGAAAGGAACCGTGGAGGACCGGCGACAGGGTCACTGATGCACTTGGGGAGCAAAGGCTGGCCTGTGTGTTCCGACCCAACAGACGAGCTACTGTTGTTCAAATTGCTGAAAACGTTAATGCTGGGTATGATAGAAAAGTGTCAGAATACACAGTGCATCGCATGCTGACCCCTGTGCACCACTGAAAATGACAATGAGAAGAAGGTGACCTGGTCTGATCAATCACGTTTCCTTTAACATCACGTGCATGGCGTTGTTTACCAGGGCAACACATGGCACCAGGATTCACTATGGAAAGAAGGCAAGCTGACAGAGGCAGTGTCATGCTTTAGGCAATGTTCTGCTGAGGAACCTTGGGTCCTGCCAACCACATGGATGTTACTTTGACACATACCACCTAGTTGCAGACCATGTACACCCTTTCAGGGAAACGATATTCCCTGATGGCTGTGGCCTCTTTCAGCAGGATAATGCGCTATGGCACAAAGCAAAAATGGTTCAGGAATGGTTTGATGAGTACAGCAATGAGTTTGAGGTGTTGACTTGGCCTCCAAATTCCCCAGATCTCAATCCAATCGAGCATCTGTGGGATGTGCTGGACAAACAAGTCCGATCCATGGAGGCCCTACCTCGCAACTTACAGGACTTAAAGGATCTGCTGCTCTTGGTGCTAGATATCACAGCACACCTTCAGGGATCTAGTGGAGTCCATGTCTCGATGGGTCAGGGCTGTTTTGGCAGCAAAAGGGGGACCAACACAATATTAGACAGGTGGTCATAATGTTATGGCTGATCAGTGTATCAGGTACATTATATATCAAGTTTGTGACTCATGTTCAAGCGTTGCAAACTTGTTTGCGAAAATTCAGCTACATAGAATAAGCATAAGAGCAAAATTATGACCATCAAAGTTAGTCATTTGTGTATATTCTGAGCTGTTTTTCTCGCTAGATAAGTTGTATCTACTTCATTCTTTGTCCAGCATTACACAAAACCCTTTAATATACCAATTCAGTTTTAATTTGTCTTTAAGTTTCTAGCCTAATCTTTCTGATTAAATAAATAAGGGGTATTTCTGCAGCTTCACAACAAACCATACAGACCTATCCCATGACTGAAAAATATTGCATTTAGTGAAGAACACCATCATACCTTTTTGGTCTGGAGTGGAATAAACATTGTTGTTCTCAATAATCATGTCATCAGCATGAGCTTGATGGTGGTCTTGCTCCACCATCAAGAACTGGTTCCAGTACTCTGCAGGTAAGCTCAGCAAGCGTTCAACAACCTGAAACACAAATATGTTTGTAATGTTTTTACTTAATTAATTACTTGATTGATGTTTATTCAATTATACAAGGACAAATTAAAAATTAATTATCATAAAATGATCATACTAAATCAATGGAACTAGTGTTTCTTTTTTTCTTACTGTATTTTTGCACGAATGCATTAGAAGTGTATTTTTCTGGCCCTACCCTAGGTTGTCGCTTGGTGTCCTGTAGAATTGTTAGTGGGTCTGGATCAGGTACAGCATGACCCACAATAGTTGGCCCAAACACACGAGCCAGATTAGTCACATCCATCTTAGTATCAGGACTTCGGGCAACTCTGAGGGGAAAAAAAGAGAATAATTATTGAGCACTGTTACCAAAGTTGAAAGCATACAGTTTTCTTAAATGTTTCTCTTTACCGTAGCCTAGCCCAAAACCTAGGGTTAGGGTTGGTTACTATCCATCATCCAGAGAAGACTGATTCATTCATCAGTAGCGGCTTGTGGCCAAAGGTTTGATGGGGAAAGCCAACATGAATAATGACAGTCTCGAATGACAGACTCGAATAGAATACCTCTCTAGTTAATTTTGCTTGAGGCTATTACCTAGTGAAATTCTAGAGTAAACCTATAATGTGAGACAGATTTGACAATATAGTACCATTGTTTCAAATAGTTTCAGACATGCAACTGTTTATAACTGTGCTAGTTAAATCAGACATGATTATTAATCTGTTTTTCCAATATTTCTAGCCCAACTACATACATCTTTAAATAATATGCTTAAAAAAAAAAAAATCCATGAAAATACGTCATAATTGGGAAAAAATTCCCTCTCTTTTTTTTTAAAGCCTTTTTCTGCAGAGGTTGTGTAGAGGTTACTTGAAGACTCAAAAGGTAAGTAATTCATTACTAGCTGAAATGTAAAAGAAGTCATTTAAAAGATGAAATCAAGCATGAAAGTGAGCATGAAACAGAAGCAGTGTTAGTTTTCATGTTTCATATTGCTCATAATTACTAATTAACCTTACTAATGACATTACATAACTACTAATTAAACTTGGGTATTCATAATCACACATTTTACACCCTTGGTTAATGTTCTTATTTGTGGTTTCAAAAACCATGATTGGTATCTGGTTTAAATGATGGCTTGTCTTGCAATTTTGCATCAGTAAGGAAAAAGAGACAGGTCTGCCATTCTGCACATAAGCAGAAATAGTTATGTTTCACAGCTTCCTACTCTTTTTTTGGCAGATTAAAGTTTGTAGCTTTGTTGTCCAGGCATTCAGTTATCTCCAACTTCTGCACAACTTCTTCCAACTTCAATTTTTCAGTGCATATTTCTGTCATGTTCAGCGTTTTTCCAACAGATGCTACAAATAGCACAGTTTTTTCGTTAAATGTTGCTATGTCCTGGTTCTTATGTGCTATGAGGCACATACTGTTCAATATCTAATTGGGTGCATGTTGCTAAGCATCTAGCCATAACACCAACACCACATAATTTTACAATGTACACTACAAAAGTGGTGCTAACCCTGCTACCAAACTGGGTTTTCATAACTTTTAGCTGTCAGTGGTGAAAATAAAATCTAAGTGGAAGTTGCTCTAATGAGGAAATGAAATCTCATTGTGCTGCCTACCTCTGCAGATGGACAAATAGGAAGGCCAGAGTGTCCCTGTTTGGCTGAGGCAAGTCACTGATAGTTTGGTACATCAGTGCAGTAGAATTGTCTTCATCAGCCAACTCTTGGGGGGGGGATTAGAATTTTAGTCAGAATTAGAATTATTCAATTAAAATCCTTTTTAATATATTATCTCTATCTAAATAATGAAATCGCATTAATACTCCTGTGCTTTAGAGCAAGCTGATGTATCTAGAAATGACAGTTTCAGTTCACACTCACCTGCTGCTTCCATAAAATTACGGTTGAGGCGGAAGGTGAGCAGTGGCTCTTTGAGATTTCTCAGGAAGTCCTTCAGAAGGCCTGTAATAGCATGGATGTCATCCACCTTACTAAGCAGAGGAAAAGTCTTTCCACGCAGAAACTTCTCCTTTAACTCTTTTATCATTCGGTCAGCTCCAGATATGCGGTACAGGCCAGTCTGTTATGAAATCACACAGACCACAACACTAAATCAGTAAATACACTGCAAATGTGTTTGTCTAAAAAGTTAATTTGCAGACTGACCTCATGCAGGCCTTTCCGCTCAATTTCATTCACACAGTGGACCACCAGTGGTGGAATCATGGGGGCGGTGTCAGAGACATAGTCTGCAAGAGTGCCCTACAAAAAAGACCAAAAAAAAAAAAAGTTAAACAAAGTATAATATAAATCAAAGTATAATATGGACTACAAAGCAGTAGCAATTTTAAACAAGAAAATATGTGCATCTTGCAATAACTTTAAATAAAAAAACAAACCAAAAAAACCCCCAGTATATTATTTTCAATCCCATAGTGCACATTTTTATTTATAATTCATTAAATGACAATTGAAATTGTTTGAAGCCCAACTTTCCTACTGCCCAATTTCAAGTTTATCCCTCAAATGTGGAAACAAAGGCATACCGCATGCGATAGCAACTCATGTAAATTTGTACAACCAGCCAATCTACCTCTCCAATTTTTACTGGAGTCCCAGACAGGTTAGGGATGCAGGGCAGGGGACAGCGCTCTCGACACTCAGGATGGGTGACCACACGACAGTCCCTACACTTCAGAGAAATTTTTCCAAACTTAATCCTCTTCCCACAAGGAACACAGGATTCAGGCTTTATCACCTAAAATGAAATGTTCGGTTTAATAAAACAACAACTCTTAAAACAAAATCCATCAGTCTGGGATAAATGACAAGCATACCGTTTTGGAAACAAACTCATGTAGACGAACGCCCCCATTGCTCTGTGGTGTGCTGGGCTCTACTTTGCCATCAGTCCGGCTTAAAACATCTACAGACTGCACAGAATCCGTGTCTGTTGTAGCCCAAACCATGGCAGCTACAGGAAATACAGTTAGAATGTGCATGGGTTTATTATGAAACATCACTCATGTTCAAAATCATGTTAATACAAAATTTGCATAGTGTATATACTACTTTTAATTAGATGATAAATCAAACCATTTTTTAAATGAAGCCAGAGAGATGCTACCACCCTCTTATGATCAATGGGACCCCAGTGGAGAGAGAGAGAGTGGACAGTTTTAGATACCTGGGTGTTCAAATGATGCAGGACCTGTCATGGTCCTGTTACATCAACACCCTGGTGAGGAAGGCCAATCAGTGTCACCTTCCAAACCCCTTAGACACTATTTCTCCATATACTTTCTTCCCTTTTCACATGTATAATACATTTTTAACGTAATTCTATTATTAGTATATTAACATTCTTAGTGATTGTATTTTTATTATGTGAACAGTCAATAAAGCATTTCACTACATGTTTTTATATATAACAAAATTTTCATCTGAACCAAACTCACCCCCGATATGTACAAATGAAATAATCATAACTCTTTAAACTTACCAGTCTTTCTCCTGCTTCTGGTCCAGTAAGGCACAGCTTCAAGAGTGGTGACAGCCTCTATAGGACCTCCATTGTTAGGCACCGTCACTGTGGTCTTGGCCACTAGAGACTCATTTCCCTATGGACATGCATGGATGTGCGCGCACACAATTATACTACACTATAAACCGAGTTAAAAAAAACAAAACAGTTAAAATTAAAACAGAACATATGAACAAACTAATATGTATACATACATTATATATACACACAATGTATACAAGGCCCCATTTACAACTCATTTCATCTTATGCCATCAACATGTCAGGGGTCATATGCATTCAGTGGAATTCAACTTTATTTGTATAGCACTTAGAACAGTAATGGACAAATGCCACAAAACAGCTTTGTAGAAATATATAAAATTCTGGATATAAATTTTTCATAAATTTATCCCTAATGAGAAAGCAAGAGGTAAATATGACAAGGAAAAACTTCCTGAGACAACATGAGGTAAGAACCATGAGGAACCAAGCTCAAAAGGGAATCTTGAAGACACATTGTGAATTGTGTTCTGATCACTCAGGCCACATTTGGATGTGCTTAGAGATGCATATAAATAGGAAAATGAGCATTTCTTCCATTTTAGGTTTAAGTAGAGTAGGCGTGTATAGACTAATATGGTAAAAAATGATGTGGACGAAGTACTATTCTATAAAAAACAGACTCCCAATATCCTGTTTAAATTGCTTAATTAATTAGGATACATACTTTCTCAGAGGTGCGGCCTGTGGACCGGGACCTCTTGGCAGCAGCAGGAGGCCCCTCAGTATGATTTCTGGAGGAGCGCTGCAGAATAACAGCCAACAATTCAGTGCTCTAATAACCAAAATAATCAAAACTAAATTGCCTTCAAGTGGGTAAGTCATCAGCTTACTCTCTTCTGACGTTTCTTCAATCGAACAGTTCTGACAACAGAGGAGTCCCAGTCCTAAAGATGGGGAGGGGAACAACAGGTGGAAAAAACCCAGCAAACCAGTGTCAGATTTATGGCACACAATATGATTACTGACACAAAACTTCCTGGATCTTACTACTGGTTGTAAGCTATTTAATTTATTTTGAATACTTAAAATTGTATAATCCTAGACCAGTATTGGGTGTGTTTGTTGAAGGGCATCACTGTTGGTTTATTTTCAAAATAATACTTTAAAAATACTTCTACTCAAATATAAAGACTGCTTCTGTGTTCCAAATCAATTTCATTTCATGGACCTTATTAATTATCTTTAATATTTATTGTTCAGTTGTTTTTATACTTGATACAGACTTGTATGGAGCATTTCAGTAAAAATGCTTAAAAATGAGTTACAAGCATACTTTTCACTTCTAAGCTTTCAAGAGATCAAAGCATCATCTCCAAACTTTTTTATATTTATATTACTATAAATAGATTAGGATAGGATTTTCAACCCAATACACAATATACCCTCTTTGCTCAAAAGCTCCACTTTATTCCCTAGCATTCAGTACATACAATCAGCCATAAAACATTTTATTTTCCATGCATATACTACTGTATCAGCCAGGCTGCTGTTGTGCAGATGTCAATCAGGTTTATTATTCTGTTGACAAAAGTTATTTGCACTTTTTGCATACATTACTAGTAAATGAAATGGGCTACATCTTAATATAGACCTGTTTGTGCAACTAGCCCCTGAAGATGATTGATAATCCAATATAATGATTGGAGGCCATGACTTTTCAACATAGAAAATTACTTACCAATGAATCATCAGTTTTATCATAGCTAATATCCGACAAAATTGAGGCCGATTCGTCAATAGTGGTCAGCCTGTAGAAAATATTAACATTAAAATCATTAATAATGTGGCTTAAAGGTAGTTCATATTCATTATTCAATTAATGACCCATTTCTGTATTTTATATGAAAAGCCTGGAAGACTACAGAAAACAACAGAAGTGGATAATTGCAAAATTCTGTCCTTAGTGAAGAAAAAAAAACCCTTTACACCATTTAAACACTAAGGACACGCTTGAGGAGGGAGGCATATCATTATCAAAGTCTACAATCAAAAATACAGTGGGTTTACGTCTTCTATTTATATGCTGCTGAGCTGTTCTCACCACTTTGTGAATGTGGATGGACCATTTGAATTAATTGGAAATGCAGACACCAAGGAATAATATTCCCAACCGCTGTTTCATTGATTTGGATGGGGCATGCTTACTCATCAATTCCTGCAGTCCACCATCATCTCCTTTGTTTTACTGATGTTCAGTGAGAGGTTGTTTTCTGAGGATCAAACATCCAGGACACCAATTTCCTCTCTGTATACCAATTCATCAGGATCTGAGATATGGCCTACAATGGTGCAGTTATTGACAAATTTAAGAATTCTATCTGAGCTGTGCTATGGTCATGTGTAAACAGGGAGTAAAAAAAGAAGGCTCAGCATTGGGGAGCTCCCATGCTTAGAGTGACAGGAAAATACAGGTGCATCTCAATAAATTAGAATGTCATGGAAAAGTTCATTTATTTCAGTAATTCAACTCAAATTGTGAAACTCATGTATTAAATAAATTCAATGCAATTCAATTCAAGTAGTTTAAGTCTTTGGTTCTTTTAATTGTGATGATTTTGGCTCACATTTAACAAAAACCCACCAATTCACTATCTCAAAAAATTAGAATATGGTGACATGCCAATCAGCTAATCAACTCAAAATACCTTCAAAGGTTTCCTGAGCCTTCAAAATGGTCTCTCAGTTTGGTTCAATAGGCTACACAATCATGGGGAAGACTGCTGATCTGACAGTTGTCCAGAAGACAATCATTGACACCCTTCACAAGGAGGGTAAGCCACAAACATTCATTGCCAAAGAAGCTGGCTGTTCACAGAGAGCTGTATCCAAGCATGTTAACAGAAAGTTGAGTGGAAGAAAAAGATGCACAACCAACAGAGACAACCGCAGCCTTATGAGGATTGTCAAGGAAATCGATTCAAGAATTTGAGTGAACTTCACAAGGAATGGACTGAGGCTGGGGTCAAGGCATCAAGAGTCACCACATACAGACATGTCAAGGAATTTTGCTACAGTTGTCGTATTCCTCTTGTTAAGCCACTCCTGAACCACAGACAACACCAGAGGCGTCTTACCTGGGCTAAGGAGAAGAAGAACTGGACTGTTGCCCAGTGGTCCAAAGTCCTCTTTTCAGATGAGAGCAAGTTTTGTATTTCATTTGGAAACCAAGGTCCTAGAGTCTGGAGAAAGGGTGGAGAAGCTCATAGCCCAAGTTGCTTGAAGTCCAGTGTTAAGCTTCCACAGTCTGTGATGATTTGGGGTGCAATGTCATCTGCTGGTGTTGGTCCATTGTGTTTTTTGAAAACCAAAGTCACTGCACACGTTTACCAAGAAATTTTAGAGCACTTCATGCTTCCTTCTGCTGACCAGCTTTTTGAAGATGCTGATTTCATTTTCCAGCAGAATTTGGCACCTGCCCACACTGCCAAAAGCACCAAAAGTTGGTTAAATGACCATGGTGTTGGTGTGCTTGACTGGCCAGCAAACTCACCAGACCTGAACCCCATAGAGAATCTATGGGGTATTGTCAAGAGGAAAATGAGAAACAAGAGACCAAAAAATGCAGATGAGCTGAAGGCCACTGTCAAAGAAACCTGGGCTTTCATACCACCTCAGCAGTGCCACAAACTGATCACCTCCATGCCACGCCGAATTGAGGCATTCTGCCAATCTGTTTGTGTTTTGAAGATGGTCCAGGGCATGTGCTTTCTCTACATGAGGTGGGATGTAGACACAGGTTGGAATGACCGACCTGAATTCCCAGGCAATGCTGAAGGGGTGGAAATTAATGGCTAAAAGTTTCAGGTTTGGGCAACAGTAATTCCTTAAAACTACTGTGTTAGTTCCCCAGCAAATGTTGGCCAAGAAACATATTCCTCCACCTGGACTTTGTATGAAATATTGAATTTGTCAATAGATGTTAAATCCCAGTGGTGTAGTCAAGAGCTGTCGTGTTTGTTAGTACAGTACAGTCTATGATGCTGCAGTGAATTTTAAATCTTGCATACAGCTTGTCTACTTTATCTGGCCACACTACCAGTAGTCAAAGTCCTTAATTTAATGACTTTCCAAGTTGTATTAACCAAGTAAAAAATAACAAAACATTGAAAAACAATTACTTTAGTGGCGTGCAAGGTATGCTCTCTGGTTTTAGAAAAGCCATAGTAAACAGCATGGTGAAGTACAAAACAAAATTATTGAATCAAAATGAAAATTACTGCTAACTCGGCAGCAACGGCAACTCAGAATGTCATTATAAAATGTTGAAAGCCAATGAATATTAATTAAAAACATACAGCACTGTCCAAGGTGGATTTTCCATTTAAGGACTGTTCACCAAATAACTGAAGATGGCAACAGCTACAAAAAATTTATAAATAAGTAGTTTTCACTGAAGAGTCTGTATGCTTAGCAATTGTACTTCCAGTGTAAAATGCATATTACCCCCACAGTATAATATATATATTATGCTTTTGTCTCTCCTCACCTTCTGCTGCTGTTGAGGTTGTTAGGTGCTTGTGAGCGTACACTGAGGAAAGCCAAAGCTGAGCGCTGCTCATCATTTAACTGGATACTTGAACTGGAGCCCTCTGTGACCAACAGCTCTCGAATGAGTTGAATCTGACGATCCTATACGCAAAGGAGAAACTAGTGTTACTATATTCAAGTGCTCATTAAGGAGCATCAATTTTAAGTGCTCTGAGAATCAATTCAGTTTTAAGTCATTTATGCCCAGTGGCCATATGTAAACGTATTTTGAAACAATTCTGCTTTTAATTAATTAAAGATTGTTTTTCAGTCTCAGAAGTGAGCTACATGATTCAAAAGTCCTTAACTACAATAAACAATCAACACAAATGTTCAGGTATAAATTATTGTCAAACTACAAAAATCTTAAATTATTCATGAAGAGTTAAAATGCCAAAGAACCAAAACATCCAGTGACAACAGAAAAATTTGAAACAAGCCACTCTTCAAAGCTTGCAAACAAGCTAAAATCAACATTTTTATTACTACTGACATTTAATACCAACAACAAATTAGTATGATGCATGTCTACCAACCCATACCAATTTTTCACAGTCAGATTCAGCTTTTTGACGTCTGCGGATTTCTACGTCCACTTGGTTTCGAGCATGTTTTAGCTTGACCTCCAGTGCACCTCTCTCAGTTTCTGCTTTGGAAAGCACCTCCTTACAAGAGGCCAAGTCCTGCTCTACTCTTAGCCATTTCCGACGACAGTCCTCAAAATTTAGTGCCATCTGAATGAACTCTAGAAAATACAAAGGAGTGTAAGGAAGTTTTCTAAATAGGGCAGTAAAGTATAGATAGCGAGTCCATTTTTATTATACTCAGAGCTTTTTAATAATTATTAGCCTGTTTGCCCAATCAGTTGAATGGGTTTAATTGTACTTTACTACCAACACATACAAACAGACCTAATACAAACATATAAAATTATTAGCTTAATATGTTTGTTCAGTGAAAGGTTAAGGAATACAAAGCTCACTGACTTCAGTAAAGAAGCAAAGAAGCATTGTACACCGTTAAATAAGGAGTTCAGGATCATCGTGTAAATTAGACACCATCATGTAAGAGTGTCTAATTTACATAATTAAACATCACAAAAAAGTAGAGAACCCCTGATGTAAGGAACTGTTGGAAATGTAAATTGACAAGGATATGTTTTCAGTATAAACTAGGAAATGAGGGATAACTGCGGGCTTACTCACGAGGCTCAATACTTTCATTGAGGACATCGACGTGGGCTCGAAGATTCTCAAACAAGCTATGAAGGTTCATCGCAACGGGTTCCATTTTCTACAGCGGACAAAAGGAAAAAATAAAAAGTGAACAATCGACATGAACGATTAGTAGCAATCTTAGGAGCATATCGTTAGAGTTGATGACCAAAATATAGTTGTAAAAGAATAATCGGGAGCTTAAGTTTAAGCCAATTGCATAAAATACGTTGCATAAAAGTCCAGTTATAAATAACACATACAGCTTGCTACCCCACTCGCTTAGCCATTAGTCACCTAGTTAACCAAGCTAATGGAGCAAGGCTAAACCAATTCAACCGGACAATTCAAAATAGGAATGCTAGCACATCTCCACTCAAATTATTTTATAAGTACCTATGACATATCAGACTTGTGTAAACGAATCCGGCTATATCAACAGTCTTATTAATACCAAAGGCCCAGCTGTTTACTCATCAAATCCTTAGCTAAGTAGCGTGATTTAAATAATAAAAATTCAATAACTTACAAAACTGTCGAATTCTCCTCAAATCGTTTTGGTTTTTGTCTGGACGAGTTTTGGCGGAAACGGTTTTATTTATTGTCCAGCTTCAACGCTCCATCTGACTGTCTTCAGTTGAGTGTGTTGCATTGGTTTAGCAAGGAAGTAGTTGCGTTTCAAATTTACCCGCTAGCCAATGAAGATTAAGCCGCCCAGTAGTCAGTTTAATGACGTAACACCTACAGGCAGAGTCTCACATGCTACTGCGGCATTCGCGTTACCTCTAAAGTGGTAAGTTGGAGCTCGGAAACTGTACTATTATGTGGGAAAAACATGGAGGCCTTTAATAACGTTCTCTATAACACATTCACATGACATTGCAAACTTTCGCAGCAAGTCCTATTTTAGCCTATTTTATATTTAATAAAATAGGCCAAGTCCTATTTTATATTTAAGGCAGGAGATCAAAATTAGAGAACAATTTATGAACACTTGATTTTTTCAGGAATAATGTAATCATAAAATGTAAACATTTGAAGGATTTTTTGTTGTGGCTATTCCATGCTAATAGAACAGTGTTTCACAAAATAACCAAGCCACGTCAACAAAAAACCTTTATTTTGTAGAAAACACAATGATCGAAATTAGAGAACAGCAATGACTGTAGCACAGAAAGATTACAACTAAAATTTCTGAAGGTTCCAACAGACAATTAGTAGGAAGTGTACAGGCCCTTGCTTTAAATGACTTGAGCACATCTGCGGCCAAAAGACATCACTAGTCTCTCACACTGCTCTTGTGTGATTTTGGTCCACTCTTCTCCCAGGCTATGGGGGGCACGGTGGCTTGGTGGTTAGCACGTTTGCGATGGGTTGGCACTCCGTCCAGGGTGTATCCTGCCTTGATGCCCAGTGACGCTTGAGGTAGGCACAGGCTCCCCGTGACTAGATCGGATAAACGGTAGACAATGAATGAATGAACTTCTTCCAGGCTCTTCCACAGTTCGGTGACTGTAGTAGATTTCTTGGCCAGAACTTCATCACCAAGGATTTTCCAGAGGTTTTCTATTCGGTTTAGATCAGGACTCTGGGCTGATTTTAACGTTTTCAGCTTCAAGGAACTGCTTTACCCGTTTTGCTGTGTGACAGGGGGCATTGTCGTGCATGAAAATTGCTGGCTGATTGGGTGATGAACGCAGGGAAGGAACTAACAAGGGTTAGTCTAGCCTTTTGATTCTTTCTGCTAATGAGAGGTTTTGTCACTGCAGAGTCCAAAATCTCTCTTAAACATCGAGACACTGTATGATGAGACAGATCCTTATTCTGTTCAGTGCTGAACTGGCGAGCAATCCCAGCTGCAGTGTTGAACCGATTGCCCACTGAGATTCTCCACATTATCCTGTACTCTCTTGCATTTGTCTTTTGTGGACAACAGCATAAAGACCTGCATTATACAGCAGAGTTGTGAAAGAAACATATGTAAATTACAGAAATACACAAAAAACAATTTACAGTGTAGTTAGCATTGTAAGTCTTATGCTCTTCTCAAAACCCTGAACCAGCTGATTTGTGTTAACCATTTCATATTACGTTTAACAAATGCATATATTCCATTAGGCATTGTTACACCCTGTGAGTGTGTCTGTATATTTTCTAGCTTTCCTCTTTCTCTTTCGTGCTCTATAGTTCCTATCTCACCTGAGTGACGCCACTAAGCTTGCTGCCAATAGAGTCTTCTGCTAGGTTGTTAAAGGAAGGCTGGAGAGAACGAGCGCTAGTCGTCTTGACTAAAAAAAAAAAAAAAAAAAAGGCATGCTGTTTTTGCTTTGGCAGCATTGTTACTGAATGTGTGTGTTTTTATGTTTCAGACCGAATGACTCCCGTATGCTTGTAGCTCTTGGTGAATGTTATGAAAAACTCTCACAGCAAGTTGAAGCCAAAAAGGTTGGGAGCTCTGAACATCATGCCAAATTTTGCCAAACTGGGTGGTGCTAATATTGTGTGTCTGTGTGTGTGTTGCAGTGTTACTGGCGAGCGTATTCAGTGGGAGATGTGGAGAGAATGGCACTGATCAAACTTGCCAAGTATTATTATTATTAATCCTACTACTATTATGGCCAAGTGATATGTCATGGGTGTGTAGTCATGAACCCAGTGTTCATGTGTTTTGGTGTGTGTCCGTGCCTGTGTCCATTTCCAGGCTTCATGAGCAGCTGAACGAGTCGGATGATGCGGCTCAGTGTTACATCATCTACATCCAGGATATTTTTGCAACAGTATAAGTCAGAAATTATGTCTGTTGATGAAGCCATTTCTCACAGTAGCAGGCAGCCATTCAAAACAGATTTCTGGATAAATGAGTTAGCCAATGATATTTGATATATATTGGTTACAGTCACGCCAAGGACCCACACCCATAATATGAGGTTAATTTTAAAAATGATTGATTAGAGTTGTTACATAGCGGATGATTAATTCATTTTATTCATAGACTTTATTCATTTGATACCGTGAGTCATAAATCTATGTTAAGCTGTATTGAACATTTTGGTTTTGGAGAACACTTTCAAAAGGCCATTAAAACTATTTACAATGGATGCAGTAGTTTTAGTAACATTATCAAGCTTTAGCCCATCATCTCCAATTTTGTTTGTATTAGCTACCCAGGATATGGCATTGCATAGAATTAACAGAGTTTGAAGGTGTGGTTTTCTTATATTAATTTTTAGAATCAACTCTAAAAAATTATATAAATAATCTGACTTGTAACATGTAATTTAAAAAAATTAAATGGTATCTTCAACAAAACATACAGTTACATATTTAGGAATTATTATAGATAAAGATGACAATGAACATTGTGTGCTCAAACTGTAATTAACAAAGATAAAATAAGATTAATTATTAGGCTTAGTGTTGAAGATAGCACATGTTCAAGCGTGTTTATAGGTAATATTGATATTCTCAATATTATATACTCAATTGTACTAGTAAATAATAGGTCAAATAGTTATTCATAAAAACATACTGTGGACATCTGTATTTAGGAATATAAGATGGACTATATCTTGGAGTATTTGTTAAACATACTGTTTAAATAATAAAGTAAAAAGATAAATTTTAAAATCCTACTTGGTATATATCCATCTAAAATTTTATTAGCAATATTTCATTTAGATATGGATTAGATCTGTGATTTTTTTTTCCAGTGTCTGTACCGCTTATCCGATCTTTTATCGGGTCATCGGGCATGAAGGCAGGATACACCCTGGACGGAATGCCAACCCATCACAGGGCGGGCGGACACACACACACACACACACACACACACACACACACACACACACACACACACACACACACTCATGTTTGTTCAACAAAAAAAATCTGTTGTCTATCTTTTCTGTAATTGTTTTCACAATTACACACAATAAAGTTTTTTTTGGGTGAATATGGTATATATTTTTGACATAAAGTGTGCATTGCACTATTATTCCATGGGAAACAACAATAATAAGTTCAATTTTCTTGTACAGCTTTTATTATTTTGGTAAAATTCCACATACACATAAAAATGGTTAGGATCCAAGCCAGATTTCATTAATTCTCTTAAGAGAGCAAGGACATTGGAAAATATTGTCATTTCAAAAGCAAAGAAGACCTGATTATCATGAATATAGTGTTTTTGATATAGTGTTTTTGATTAATAGATGCCCTGTATACTCTGCAGTGTTAAAACTTACTGTAGTTTATAGGATAAATAAATGGTCCCACAACAACTACATAAATCAGTAAAATATTGAGAGTGAGAGTGTAAAGATTTAACATAACAAGCACAGCTGCATCTTAATTTTGCAGTTTTTGTCCACAGTTGGCTTAAGTTAGCTAATGAACACAGGCTAATTCTGTTCCCACAACCTTGTATCACTTTGGTAATTTTGTCACAAGTTCTCCCTCATAATTAAGTTTAGCTGGAATTGTCCACTCCACAATTCTTCATACTCTTCCATCTATCCATCTTTATACCAATAAAATCTATTTTAAAATCTGAATTTATTTTAACTTTTTTCAATAAAAAATTAACAATTCAACTCCAATAATTCATTTATTCATTCATTGTCTACCGCTTATCCGATCTGCTCTCGGGTCACAGGGAGCCTGTGCCTATCTCAGGCGTCATTGGGCATCAAGGCAGGATACACCCTGGATGGAGTGCCAACCCATCGCAGGGCACACACACTCTCATTCACTCACGCAATCACACACAGGACACGTACAGGACAGTTACAATTACAGCTCTTTACTGTACAATTGAATATTTTTTACAGCAATATACTTCAGTCAATAACAGTAGTTAGTGAAAACTGTTAAGTCATTGCAGTACCTTACTGTAAGCAGGTGTTTTTACAGTAACTACCAGATAGCACAAGCTATTGATGTGCACGAGCATAAATAACACACTTGGATTTTTAATTAATTTTTTTCCATCAAACAGATTACAAATACTTGTATATATACATATATATATATATATATATATATATATATATATATATATAAAAAAAAAAACGCGTTAACGCATGCAATTAACACAAAATCCTTATCGCGTTAAAATAATTTAAGGCGAATAAATTACTGAAACACACAAAGGTACGTCATTAACGTAATTTGCGTCACGCAGATTATATTGGGGTCGGGAGTTTATCACTCTTAGCATTTACAATGGCACAAGCACCAGTAACTCTGGTAGGTGGAAATTTCTCTTTTAAAAGAAAATTGGATGGCACTCTGGACAAATGCAAAGTTGTGTGCATTCACTGTAACGAAGAACTGGCCTACCATCGAAGCTCATCGAGTTTAAAATATCATTTAAAAGCAAAACACATCACAGGTTCTACTAGCAAACCGATGAGTAGTGTGCAACAACCCACACTGGATCAGTGTATACGGTGTGTGGGTAGACAAACGTCAGCCAGGCTTACTACTTCCATAGCAAAGTGGATTGCCAAGGACTGCCGTCCAGTCAACATCGTTGCTGACCAGGGCCTGAAAGAAATGATCAGGATTGCCACTTCCGACCCATCGTTTGAGCCACCGTCAAGGTCAACAGTCACGTCCAGGATTCACGAACTGTACATTAACGAAAAGAATTGCAAAGTAGAACTGCTATCACAACCAAAGGGTGTTGCTTTGACAGGGGACCACTGGACATCGGTAAGCTCGCATAATTACTTGGTTACAACTGCGCATCTCATCGATAAAGACTGGCACATGCATTCATTTGCATTAACTGTGCTTAAAAGCAAAGAAAGGCATTTTGCTGATGTCTGCGCCAAACAGTTTATAAAAGTGGCAAAGGAGTGGGAGATAGAGAGCAAAATCACTACTGCTGGTACGGACAGCGCAAGAAACATGATCGCCGCATCTAGATTGCTTCCTTTTGAGCATATGCCGTATATAGCACACATCATACAAAGGGCAATCGTCATGACTCTTTGTGAAGGTGGCTTTGATGGCGTTTTAGTGAAATGTCGTAAATTAGTTGGACATTTCAAACATAGCCCATCTAATATGATAGACCTGAAAGCACAGCAAATTGCTCATGGCCTGGGCAAAGAGTCTCTAGTGCAGGATGTTCTCACAAGGTGGCATTCCACCCTCGAGATGGTCAGCCGGATACTACGTAACAAAGCCCCCCTGATGGCAGCATTGACTCATCACAAGCTATCACTTATAACATCTGCAGAGTTTGATAAACTTGCCAAGCTGGAGAAACTATTAGAACCATGCAGGCTGGTATTTCAGTTTATTTGGTGCTGTTATTTTTAGCCAGTATTTATTGATTTTTATGATTGCTATTAAAACAAGAGGGGGGCACGGTGGCTTAGTGGTTAGCACGTTTGCCTCACACCTCCAGGGTTGGGGGTTCGATTCCTGCCTCCGCCATGTGTGTGTGGAGTTTGCATGTTCTCCCTGTGCCTGGGGGGTTTCCTCCCCCAGTCCAAAGACATGCATGGTAGGTTGATTGGCATCTCTAAATTGTCCGTAGCGTGTGATTGCGTGAGTGAATGAGAGTGTGTGTGTGCCCTGCGATGGGTTGGCACTCCGTCCAGGGTGTATCCTGCCTTGATGCCCTATGACGCCTGAGATAGGCACAGGCTCCCCGTGACCTGAGTGTACTTCGGATAAGCGGCAGACAATGAATGAATGAATATTAAAACAAGTCCTGTATATATTTAAAATAGCTCATGTCAAATGCAGCATGTGTATGAGAGACCAAATAAGAAAGTAAAGCAGGAGAGAGAATAACACTTTACAATAAGGTTATATTCATTAATATTATTGTGAGTAATGTCAACTAATAACTACAGTAATCAAATACTAGCAAACTATTGTTCAGTGTTTATTAATCTCTGTTTATAGTTTAGAAAAAATAACTAATACTAGTAGCATTACGTTTAAAAATGTATTAGTAAATGCTGACATTAAAATGAACTAAGAAGACCTAATGATAGGTCATTGTTTACAAATGCAATCTTTTAATTGGATGTGTGTTTTTGTCTGTTTATTATTCAGATATATCATGGAACTTCATTGGGGTTTCTGTTGTGCTGCCTGCACTTTGCCACTTGTCCCTGAAGATGGCTGTCTCAGAAGATGACCCTGCTTATGTTGTGCGCTTTAAGGATGCATTCAAAGAGGATATGAGAAAGTGCAAAGAAAACACAAACATTGCTTGGCTTAAAATTGCAACAGCTCTTGATCCCAGATTCAAAAACCTGAAATGCAGTCCTAAAGCAGAAAGAGCTGAAGTTTGGGAAACATTAGACAAGATGCTAAAAGAGGAGGAACTGGCTCCACACTACTCAGATGCTGGATCAGAGCCACAAAAGAAGAAAATTGGTCTCCTCTTGATGGGCTCAGATACGGAGTCAGATGATAAAACATCACTGGAATCCAGCCCTCTTGCCAGATACAGAGCAGAGCCTAGCATAAGCCTTGAACAATGCCCTCTACATTGGTGGTCTGCACACAGCAACACAACAGGCCACCCTCATGAAGTTTGTTTCTGATTGTTTGGTCAGAGACATTCACACCAGTGGCCTGTTGGAGGTCATTTTGTAGAGTTCTGGCAATGCTCATCCTCCTTGCACAAAGGAGCAGATATCGGTCTTGCTGATGGCTTAAGGACCTTCTACGACTCTGTCCAGCTCTCCTAGAGTAACTGCATGTCTCCTGGAATCTCCTCCATGCTCTTGAGACTGTGCTGGGAGACACAGAAAACCTTCTGGCAATATCACATATTGATGTGCCATCCTGGACTGCCTGTGCAACCTCTTTAGGGTCCAGGTATCGCCTCATGATTGAATCTATTTCAACTGGAGTCCCTTTGGGAAATGCATACAATCTATTTCAATTGGAGTCCCTTTGGGAAATGCATACCAAAGTAAGTAAAATATATGTAAAATTTACACTGTATAATTTACTTACTTTGGTATGCATTTCCCAAAGGGACTCCAATTGAAATAGATCCCCATCATCCCCTAAGGTCCAGGTACTTGAAGTACTTGAGATACTAGCTGTGGCTTCCCCAGGTCCAACACAATGCTTTGTCTCAGACTTTATATAGACGGGAGGATGGAAGTACATGTTCCAATCAAGCGTCTAGTCATGACGTGCCCTGCATAGTCTTCAGCATTTAAATCAGCCATATTTCTCTTATCCTGAAGGCGATGACGTAGGGTCAATCGAGGTACCTGAACACTTGGTTGCTCACTTCATGCTTGAGTATACCATCTCTGTCTGTCTGGTGCATATCTGCAGGAGTTCTTCAGCTCTATGCATCCACATACTATGTTTAACCCCCTTGCTGTTTGATTCCAAGAGACAGTCCTCACATTACATAGCTTTCTGAAAGTTTTAATGCATATGGCCCAAATATACATTGTCCACCAGGAGGAGTAACCATCATAATAAGCCACATTAGACAGTCAGCTTACATTAGACACCAATCTACAAGTTTCCATCTTCTTACATGCTTATGGGAGACTTCACCAGCCACCAGCTACTGAGAATCTTGCAAGACTGAAAATGTTTCAAGCACAAGCCTGCAGAATTATTAATGAGACAAAAAGAGGGACTACAAATTCAGTATATTGGATATCAAGGCACTCCATTAACCACAAAACAAGAAGTAGCAAATAAACTTGCAGAGTCATTCAAAAAGAGTTGTTCAGTGGAAAACTGCCATAAATGTAATACAACGTGAACACAGCAAGAACGGAAACCATTCAATTTCTCTTCAATTTGGAATACAATCAGCCCTTTGCAATGGATGAACTTTTAAGAGCTCCGAGGCATTCTAATAATACTGCAGTTGTCCCAGACAAAAAATTCATTATGAGTTTCCGAAACAGCTACTCCATACAGTGTTAATAATTTTACTGTAGATTTTTACTGTAGATTTTTAATACTGTCTGGAGAACTGCAGTCATTTCCATCCTGGCAAGAAGCAATAATTATTCCAATACCAAAACCAGGCAAAGATCATTCTGACCACCCAATAGCATAATCATTTATGCTTAAATGTGATTATGGTCAGTTAAAAATTGATTTGTTTTATAAAACAAAGACTGTCCCAGAGCTATTCTTGGATGGAGAAGCCATCAAAGTAGTTAAAGAAGTAAAATTTGTAGGCTTTGTGTTTGACAACAAACTTACCTTTATTCCACACATTAAAACCCTGAGTGCTTATGCCTTTACAGAGTACTAGTTAGATCCCAAATGGACAAATGCGACTAGCATTAGGAGCATTTAGAACCTCTCCTGTTCAGAGCCTTTTCACATAAGCTAGAGAACCTTCACTCCAGAACAGTCTTTTGAAACTTGCTCTACAATATTCAGTTAAACAAACCAAAGCAATCCAGCCTAGCAGACACCTTTTAACCCTGAATATATTCATTTATATGAAATCAAACCCAGGTACATCAAACCTTTTGGGATTCCTGGCCATCAGTTTAGACAGTTTAACCCAGATACATCTATGTCCTATACCTCCTTGGACTCTTAAAAAACAAAGCATTACTTCGACATTGACCAAATACAAAAAGAAAGAAACACACCCAGGTGAGTATCACAAGCGATACTTGGATATAAGAAGCAATTTTCTACAAATTTTTTTACTGATGGACCCAAAACAGACAAACATGTACCAGCAGCAACAGATATTGGAGATCAGCGTTATATTATCCCCAGTCCAGGAGAATGCTCCATTTATACAGCTTAAGCTTGTGCATTAATTTTAGCCAAGGAAAAGATCGAAAATGGACAATGACATAACGTTTGATATTTTCTGACCCAAGTTCTTGACTCCAAGCAGTAGAATGCGTAAGAACTGACCATCCCGAAATTTTGAACATTCGATCTTATATCTATCATATTCTATAAGTTGACATTTTACAGATGGCTATATAATGTTCTGTTGGATTGCAGGATTGGACTCTCTGGCCATAAGGATGCAGACATCACCACTAAGGAAGCTCTCTCTCTTCGATAGAGTGGCAATTCCACCCTCAGATGTCAAACCCCTAGTGAACTCCAATATGTCTGTGGCAGATAGAATGGGATGAATTTAATAACAAGCTATATGAAGTAAACCCCATCATAGGTAGACCTTTTTTAACTTCAAAACTAGACATGATCAAGTAGAGTATACTGTGTATCTTACAAGCCATTCAAGACTTATGGGTTTTTAATGAAAGGTGAAGAACCTCCCTTTTCCACATTTCATTTACATCTTGTGGTGGGAAAACTATTTTTAAAAATCCACAAGAGACCTGTTTAAACAGTAGCCTTACCTTTCGTGGACCCGTCCTCTCTGGTGATCACGGATCCCAACAATCGTGCAAACCTGCCAGAAGAACCTAAGGTTTGTGGTGCAAAATGATGAAAAATATACAAGGGATCTGTTAAACAGTAAGCAAAAGATTTATTAAGAATTTCTGTTGCACAAGAGAAATAATGAGCCACACAATTCAATAGAAAATGAGAATGTGTGAGCCACCCTCCCTCTGGAGAGCTCTCTTTCTGAACAAATGCTGATCATGCAAGTGACACATGCAGATAGTGTAAGCAATGATTGTTGATTCATATTTTGTTTCAATCATCTGCTGTTGCTACTGCTGTTGCTATACCAAGGTCAAGACTGTTGCTGACTTACAGTTAGATGTATGTGTCCTTCAGCACACAGCTGTTGTGTCAAGATGACCTTCTAACTGTTTGTATTAGATACTGTAGATGTACCTATGCACTAAGAATTTTTCTTCTACAACCTCTCTAAATTGCTGTAAAGTCAAACAACAGTCCTCCTCTCACAAAGGCAATTTTAGCTGAAAAGGTGTGCACAGATCCACCCTTAAAAAATTTCATTGGATATTAGATTTGGGACACAGCATATAGCATGTTATTTTTTTTTTAGGAAACTTGCAGATGATCAAGATATGACAACTATTTGGTAGATGAAACCATGACTAATTGGTCACTTTTTTATGTAGCCAGTTGTGCATGGTCATACACAGGAAAGTGCAGAGTGGCTTTTTTCCTAATTAACTTTTATTAAGTCGTTTCAGCAAGATTAATACAAACCTATACATCTCACAACAGATGTTAACAGCAACAACAACTAATAATAATAGTAAGAATTTAAAATAAAATTGTACAAAACTACAAATTACAATTTACAGTAAATTATATAAAAGTGTCTCATGGGTTTTACTTAATGTTTACCATCTAATGCCATATTGCCATATTTATTTCTCTACTTCACTCTTCAGAATTTGCACACATGCAAATTCACAGTCATGGCTGTGTGTGTGCTCAGGTCTCTCTCTCCCCAGCTCTCGTCTCTCCCTTCTTCATGCCTGATGCCCCTCACTGTAACAAAAAACATTCATTAATATAATTCAGCACGGTTGTGTGATCTTTACCACTTACGTCCCTCGGCTCTGACTTCCATTCACAAACCAGCGCTCACATCTGTTACTACATCCGTCTTTTACTACACTGATATCAACCATAAAGTTGTATTACTACACATTGTTGGTTGTTGGTCTACTTCAAAAGTAAAAGAGATTACAGAATTCCATAACACTGAGACAACTTTATTAGAGATAGCATCAAGGATGATAGCATAGTCTTTTGGTTTTACTGGAACTTTGAACTTTAATGTGATCCTGAGCATGATATATGTAATCCATGCTCAAAGAACAATTGCCAAACAATGAGTATTCCATTATCTGCATCATGAATGTGGCGTGTACATCCCTTGAATGTGTGTCACTGCTGTGCCTCAACCACTGCACAGTGGAGTATTGTCACGTCTGGCTCAGCCCCCGCCCTATGCGGGGCTCGAACCCGGACCTCCATGGTGCTGCGTGCTCCAGCACACCGTGAAAGCGCAGACCCAAACGCAGGATTCAGTGAAGCACTGTTTTATTTACATAAACACAATACAGGGGAAAGACGAACATAATACTAGACTCATGGTTACATCAAACCATAAACCATAAACCATAAACCATAAACCCCGACCCCGACCCCGACCCCGACCCCGACCCCGACATAACACCCACGGGACAGCTATACACAGAACATTGACCCACGCCACACATGTACACCAGGATCCCTTTTTATAGGGAAACACAACAAGGTAATCAGGGACAGGTGACACAATCAGGGTGGAGAACAATGGGCAGGAATCACAGAGACATAAACAGGCTTCCAGGATTTTCCTGCCAGCGCCCCCCCTGGGCCTGGCAGGGAACTGTCCAGCTACTCCTGACAAGTATACACTGCAAATAATAATGCCTAGATGTATGTGTTGTAAAAACATAATAAAATTCTTTACAAAATGTTTTTGGTGGACACATCAGCAATAATAACTTTTATTGCAATATACAACAATAATTTCAATAATAACAATGATAACAATTCTTTCACAAAGTCTGTTGCCCACAGCAATTTTTTGAATGTTGATCCTGAGTTTTGTAACTTTCCTCATTGCACCAAAAATAGTTTCTAGTAAAGCCAGTGCAAGCACAACACTCAGTGTGTTTCTGAATAGATTTTAGACACCAGTGCAGCACACAGACATTGATTTTAACCTGTGGTTCAGAGTGTGGTTAAGCTATATGCAGTAAAAACCAGAGGGCACATGCCCATTGCCCATTGCTATTAGCCCTAGAATTTTTGGACCATCTTTACAGATGATATATTCTGACATTTGTAAAACAACATAGCCACCATACATCAATCAATTATAAAGAGGCACAGACAGACTTCTCATAGCTGTAGTTCATCATTGGTGACATGGATTTGAACCAACCTTGCAAGACATCCCCAGTACAAGGATCTGATGACAACTGCAAAGGTTAGGGTATGGTCATTGAATGAGGTGGAATTGAAGTTGATTTAGCTTTTTCTCAGGAACTAAAAGTAATTTTGATCTAAAATTTTGTGCTCTAATCTGTACATTAATTTTAAAAATAATTTAATTACAAAAGTTTCTGAGATTATGTTCAAAGCCATTATCAACAAGCACAACCCAAGCTTAAGGTGCTGCTTAGTCAATTCTACAGGGCACCCATCAACTCCATACTTTGTTCATCAGTTACCATCTGGGTCACCTCTGCCACCCAGCTGGATAAGCACAGACTTAGGATAGTTAGGTCAGCAGAGTGGTGACCAACCTGCCTTCCCTCCAGGATATGAACACTTTGTGTCAGGAAACAAGTCTAAATAGTCAGATTTCTACATAATTTACAACACATGAGTAGGACACTTTCTGGCCACCTCACTACAACTAACAGATGTATACACCAATCAGGCATAACCTTATGACCACCTGCCAAATATGGTGTTGTTTGCTGCCAAAACAGCTCTGACCTGTCGAGGCATGGACTCCGCTAGATCCCTGGTATGTGGCAAGAAGATGTTAGCAGCAGATCCTTTAAGTCCTGTAAGTTGCGAGGTGGTGCCTCCATGGATCAGACTCGTTTGTTCAGCACATCCCGCAGATGCTCGATTAAATTGAGATCTTGGGAATTTGGAGGCCAAGTCAACACCTCAAACTTCTTGTTGTGCTCATCAAACCATTCCTGAACCATTTTTGCTTTGTTGCATGGCGCAATATTCTGCTGAAAGAGGCCACAGCCATCAGGGAATAGTGTTTCCATGAAAGAGTGAACATGGTCTGCTTAGGTAGGTGGGACGTGTCAAAGTAACATCCACATGGATGGCAGGACCCAAGGATTCCCAGCAGAATATTGTCCAAAGCATGACACTGCCCCTGCCAGCTTGCCTTGTTCCCATAGTGGATCCTGGTGCCATGTGTTCCCCTGGTAATCAATGCACATGCACAACCACTTCTGAGCAGCTTGCCTAAAGGTTCATAGAATATGTACAAATTGCTAATAAAATCTAATTAACTCAATAAACCCATGCACATTTTCAGTGTTGTACTAAAATCTGACTCCATGGACATATCATAGTTTGAGGACATCAGGGTATGTGCCAGGGGACCAAATAACAGAATCCGTGTGAATGAATGAAATCTGACAATAATAATCAATTTTTATTTAAAATTCACACAAAAATAATTTATTCAGCTGGTTTGATTTGTGGTAATAAGCTATGTAAATAAATGTTGTGAATAACTAAATAATACAACATTATGTAAATATCTAATAATATAACACGAGTAGCTCTTGGCCACCTAAATTTTGTCAAAATAGCTCTCAGATGAAAAAAGTTGAAGGTGGGGCTTCAGACATCTTTGTCCAGCACATCCCATAAATCCTCAGTTGGATTGAGATCTGGGGAATACAGTGATTACAGTAATGTAGATGAGCAAACAGCAATAATAGCAAATAACAGTCTAATATAAATAACTGTATTAATTGCAAATAATTGCAGTAAACTGCACATACTTACAAATAGTTGCAGATAATAGCAATGCTGTACAATACAGAATATTATAGATAGATAGATAGATAGATAGATAGATAGATAGATAGATAGATAGATAGATAGATAGATAGATAGATACAACTTTATTGTCATTGCAAGTACAGGTACATAGCAACGAAATGTGGTTTAGCATCTACCAGAAGTGCAAATAGCAGAAATTGTGCAAATGAACAAGTTCAGATAAATGTGTAAATATGTACATCAATAAATAAGGCAATCAGTATGTGCATAGAGGAAGTATCTGTAAGATGTATATACAGCAGATAAAGTGTGTAATTATATAATTGTGCAAAATGTGTGCATTATGTACATTATATGTACAACAGTAACAGACATAATATACAGTGTATATACAGATACTATATACACACTGTATATATACTATATAGTATCTATCTATCTATCGATCTATCTATCTATCTATCTATCTATATATATATCTATATATATATATATATATATATATATATATATATATATATAAAATAGATAGATAGATAGATAGATAAAAAAAAAACTAAGTGTGATCTATGAATTAACAATATGTACATTATAATTATATTATACAGAGAAGATGTAGCAGAACATACAGGGTGAAGCAGAACTGCAAGGTGGTGAAGTGTAGTGAGACATGATTGTCCTAGCGGTGTAGTGTAGAGTTCAGAAGATTTATGGTTGTGGGGAAAAAACTGGCCCTGAACCTGCTGGTTCTGATGCGGATGGACCTGTATCTTCTCCTGGATGGAAGGAGGTTGAACAGTTTGTGACTAGGGTGGGGAGGAGTCTTTGATAATTTTGTGTGCTCTGTGCAGACATCTACTGTGGTGAAGAGACTCAATGGCAGGTAGTTGGGTGCCGATGATGCGTTTGGCGGTTTTCACCACCCTTTGCAGTGATTTCCTTTCACACACTGTGGAGCTGCCATACCACACTGTGATGGAGCTTGTCAAGATCACAATAATGCTCTCAATAATGCAGTGGTAAAAATTAGACAGGATCTTGGGGGAGAGATGAACTTTTTTTTAATCTTCTCAGGAAGTAAAAACGCTGTTGTGCCTTCCTAACCACAGTTGAGGTGTTCTGATGCCAAGAGAGATCCTCAGAGATGTGGACACCTAGGAAGTTAAAGCTGGAGACACGCTCTACTTCAGACCCGTTGATGTAGATAGGGGAGTGTCTACTGCTGCCTGATTTCCGGAAGTCTACAATGAGCTCTTTGGTTTTCGTGGCATTGAGGATGAAGTTGTTCATTGAACACAATGCTGACAGGCTCTGGATCTCCTCCCTGTAGGCTGATTCATCATTGTTGCTGATTCAACCAACAACTGTGGTATCATCCACATATTTAATGAAGATGTTGGAGTTATGCCACGGAACACAGTCATGGGTGAACAGGGAGTAGAGCAATGGTCTCAGCACATAGCCTTCTGGGACGCCGTTGTTAAGGGGTCTAATTCTAATGTTTAGTTCTTGGCTGGAAGCTGACAGTTAATGCTTAGAAGCTAAGTTTAGCATTAGTACAGCTGCAAGTAAAAAATATGTCTTTTTGAGCAAAAGGGAATACGGTTGCCATGAAGGTGTATAATTGATATTGCATCAATGTTTAGGTAGGTGGTATGTGTCAAGGTAACATCCAGATGTATGTCAGAACCCAAGGTTACCCAGCAGTGTATTACACAGAGCATCACCTCTGTTAGCTCTGGCGTTTTCCTTTTGTGCATCCTGGTGCCATGTTCCTCAGTCCGTCCACTACAATTTGTCCCTTGTCCAAGTCACTCATATACTTACTCATTTAGCTGTGTCCAACACATCTTCAAGAACTGACTGTTCACTTGCTGCCTAATATATTTCAACCCTTGTTATGGCTGGTGGATCAACCAAGATTGTCTAGCAAATTCAACAGATGCTCAATCAGATTGAGATCTGGGGAATTTGGATGCCAATTCGACCTTGAACTTTTTGTCATGTTTGTCAAATTTGTGAAGTATTGTTGCAATTCATCAGACCAGGTCACTTTCTTCCATTTATTCATTTCCATTACATCCATCTATTTTGGATTTTCACATGACTATCATAGGTGCTATGCAGCCCCAAACACAGAAATCTGTAATGCGTTGTGTGATCTGACACTTTTCTATCATAGTCAACTTTAACTTTTTTAGCAATTTGTGCTACAGTGACTCTTCTGTGGGATCAGACCAGACGGCCTAGACTTTGCTCCCTGTGCATATGTCAGTAAGCCTTGAGTGCCTATGACCTTGATGCCAGTACACATGGTGTCCATCCTAGGACCAGATTTGGTAGGTGTTAACAACTGCATACCAGGAATACCCCACAAGACCTGTTGCTTTGGAGATTTTGTTCCTTGTCAAATTCACACAAATCCTTACTCTTGCCTTTTATTCCTGCATCCAACACAAAAGCTTTGAGAATGACTCCCACTTCTTGACAGTTGAGATGATCAAAGGTATTCATGTCATCAGTCAGTAGTTTTAATGTTATGACTTGCAGTTGTATTATATATATACATATATATATATATATATATATATATATATATATATATATATATATATATATATATATACATTGAAAACATTTGGGTTTACGATCAAAAATTAATATGTGACGACAGATCAGAAATTCTTAGTTCAGCTTTTGGCACAATTTATTATACTATTCTCCTTGATAGAGTAGGAAATGCTGGTGGAACTAAGGGAATGGCTCTCTCTAGGCTCAGGTCTGCTTTAACTGATTGTTGTTGGTTTGTAGATGCAAATGGTCAGTGTAAAAGTCTCCATAAGTAGGCGCAATTAATACTTTTTTGCCGAAATGTCTTCCAAAATGTTTCATACTTAGTTTATATTATTTCTTTTTTTCAGGTAGATTTTAAAAATGCCTTTGACAAAAGAAGAACATTAAAATTATTCTTATAGCTGGATTGGGAAGCTACAAGGTAGTGATGGACTTTATCATGGCAGGCATATCATACGTGACACTGTTGCCAAACAGTTGTTTGTGTTTATAAAGAGGTGCCATCATGTAGAGGATGTATTGTAAATATTATAAAAGTTATATTTTGCTAAGAAGTATTAATTTCACTTATGCATGGAGACCTCTGGGACATCATGTAGCTCGTGTTTTTGTTACCGACAGGTTTTTGTGATAGTTAGCTTCAGTTAGTCTTACAAGAACCAGACTTCATCCCCCTATATCATTCACACCTTATTGGCTTCCAGTCAAATTTTCAACTGATTATAAAATACTACTATTCACCTATAAAGCACAGGATGGCCTTATGTCACTTGAGCAAACCTGAGTGAACTTCTAGTGTTTTATGCCTGGGACTGTTTAAATCTAGGCGGAAAATGTGTTTGTTATGTTTTTAAGTTTTTTCTTAGGTAAAATACCATATCTGGATGTTGGATGGTTCATAGGCATAGAGTAATTCGAAAAATGTTTCGTTACTGTCATCTCATCACTCTCACAAATTCACTTAGATTTGTTGATGGCTATGTTATATTCCAGGGTGCCATGTTACCTTCTAGCTCTCACTTTTAGTTATGCTTTCATAGTCTTGATGGAATGTGTAACAATATCATTTTTATCTGATTTGTTTTGCAGCATGGGCCAATTTGAGTGTATTGCTGTGTGTGTTGATCAGTAGAGACACAACAGGTTGTTAATTACTTATGCACTAGACTGAAACATGGTGGCTGCAGTGGGATTAATGCAAAGTGTTTTAGCTGCACAGTTGTAAAGTTTGCTGAAGGTAAATGGCATGCTTACACAGGTGCACATCTCACTGGACAGGATGGAAGGCATGCTCTGAATAAACCCGCTCACAAGATTCAAGCAATTTGGCAAACGTGCAAAGCATGGAAAGATGTTCCAACTACTTAAACCTGACACTGATCGAGGCATCTGAAAATATAAAGGTGAAAACCTTGCTAGGCATATCAACATAGGTCAGGACTTTAAAACAATCAGTTATGGCTTTTTTTCTTTGTAAGAAATCAGGGGACATACGAAGGGGACGGATTTGCAGAACCACCGAGTTGTCAAGGAAACCCAGCAAAAACACATAAAAAAAGCAAAGGAAGGTTGGAAATCAGTTGCAAACTCTGTGGAAAGACACATAAAAGAAATAACAGAAAAATGGCCATCCTATTGAAAAGTGTCAAAATGAGGGCATGTAATAAGTAGATAAAGGGTGAGTGAGTAACAGACTAAATGTCGCAGGTGTGTGTAATTAACATTCTGGCGATTGAGAGTGGAGGAGTGAGGTGGCCGCCAGTTAACTGAAGCTGCAGGGCTATGCTCTGTGACAATAATAGATCACAGTGATTAGCAGCCATATAAGTTTTAAAAAATGCGCCACGATATAAAAAGGTTTGTTTCACCATTAAATAAATTAAAAAGCAGTGATGGTAGGGCAATCCATAAAATGTAAGTACAGACAGAGATAGTAAGAAAGGCTTTCAGTATTTCAAGGCAGTCCACAAACAAATTTTGAGGTCTGCAAATTTTGTTTAGTGTAACAGATCGTAAGTCACTGATCGTAAAACACTGAAAGCCTTTCTTACAGGAGGAGTCAGGAGGGCTGCAGCTTAAGAATGCCATTGTTTAACAGATGGAACATATGGACCGTCTGAGTACAGTAATTTGATAACTGAACTAAATATATGTTGACCGTGTACCAAGAGGATGGTGGGAGTCATCTAAACTAAAACTGAAGTATGTTTTCTAAAACAGAATGTATATTATTCAAAAACTATTCATTTTTTATCACTTACAAAAATCATAAAAAGAATGTTTCCTTTACTGTTTTGCATTTTACTATTTTAGCCTGTTGCAAAACATGTGTAAAATATTTCCTATTTATTAATTTAAGAAATTAACATCCTGTTATAGACACTCATCCCTAATAACTGTATGTAATAAAGTGTTGTAACTGCAAGTATTTAAAAATACATCTTGGGTAATGCATATTCATCATGCAGTTGTAAAAATGATTTAAAAACATTTCCTGGTCCAAGTCAAGAGCCCATTATTATTATAGAAAATCAGGATTGGGGGCTATCAGAGAGATCACTGACAAAAAAATCTGAGATCCCAAAGTAGGTTTTGGCATATAGTGTTGGATAAAGGAACATTTTCAAAGATACCTTTTGCTTTCATAATATTATTAAATAGTTATTTAATATTATTAAACATTCAAGGGGTGTTAAGAGACATGCCTCAGATTCCATAGTTTCCCCAATTGGACGCCAGTCTGTTAGTACAACAGCTGATCAGAACTTGAGATGACCAATATAGGTACAAGTTAGGTACACATACCCCCTTCCAAGACCAAGGAGATGATTATTGATCCTAGGAGAAGGAGGAAGGAGCAGCACACCCCAATCTACATCGGCGAGACAGAGGTAGAGAGGGTGAAAACCTTCAAATTCCTCGGAACCTACATCAGCGAGGACTTCACCTGGTCTCACAACACTCAATAGCTCCTGAGAAGAGCCCAGCAGTGACTGTACTTCTTAAGAAGGCTGAGGAAATTTGGCATTTCATCCGAGATCCTGCTACAGATGTACAGTTGAAAGTGTGATTAGCTGCTAATAACCAGCTTAATCACAGTGTGGCACGGAAGCTGCACTGTTCAGGACAAGAAAGCTCTCCAGCATGACATAAAAACTGCACATTTCATCTCAAAAATATTAAGTGTTATTTACATTAGGACTATCTGTTCAATACATTTGCTCACCTACACATAGGATGGTCTGCCACCAAAGGTGCTATGTTCTAAGTTTGTTAAACCCATCTAGATGTAAATTTCAGGAAATGAAAGCTAATATTCTGATGTATTATCTCATATTCATCTTTTGATCTCAAGCCCAAATGTCTTCAATGTATACCAAAAACAAAAGAATTGGCCTTGTCAATACAATATTTTCAAGCGGAACTGTAGATGTTTGTTAAATGAAATCAAGTTCAAGAGTCTTTTATAGTCATATCAACCATATATAGCCGGTGCATATTGCATTAGTGAGAATTCACTTAGTTTATAATTCGATCATGCTAAATTTCTTTGTTCAATTTCAAGCAATTTCTGCAGCGAAAAAGGAAGAACTCCCTCATATTGGACGCACCATAACAAGTTATAGCTTAGTACAGCACACTGAGGTAGTACCCTACCAAATCAACTGATTAAATCGAAATTCAATTTTATGGGCACAGTTTCTATTTTTTTATTTTATTTTATTTCATTTATTTCATTTTATTTATTTATTTATTTATTTATTTATTTATTTATTTATTTATTAGTTTTTAGCACAATTTAATTGCTTTCTTTTTTTACAGGCACATCTCAGAACGCCTCTTAAATGGCCAAATAGGCTTCACAGAATTTAACCAATCGTATGAAAGAACGCAACCGTCGACAGCCAATGAAATGCAGCAATGTATAATGTAGCGAATACGGGTGCTTTTCGCTGTTTCATGTACCGAGCCCCATCCAATCCAAAATACGGATAAATATTAGATGGGTTAACGCTTCCTACTTCAATACACTACTCTTGGTAAAAAAATAATGGCTTCCGCGCCCTAGTTAGTGCACTACATCCCATATTTGGGGCCATTTGGTATTCAACTCGCAACTACCTTTAAGACCGAGTGCCTTTTTCAACCTTCACCCACCACTGTAGGGGCACCTTCAACCAGTTCCGCGGTATACCGGCAGCGGATTGATCAACATAAATTACTAATATTTATACATTAGAACACATTTACAAATACAGGCATTATGTCTTTTCTGACTATTAGTAGGTTGGCCCATAGGGTTCTTTGTTCAAAGGTAAGAATTATTCATTTTGTCCGATTTCTGCCCGATAGGCTACCAGGCTAGCTCAGTTTAGCTGATAATTTTGTTTTATGAATTTTAATAGTACGTTTTCGTAATTCTGTAGAATCCGTAGGTTTAGTTACGGGATGCACATTAGAGTGTAAAACACCTGTTCAAACACCATTTCGGGCAGATATAATAACCTTTAAAGTTCAATGTGGCACATATGCTGCTGAACCGAGGGCGAGCTGTAGCTACCCAGGTAGCTAGCTATCGCTGCTGTATCTCATAAACGGCGGGTGTATCCATAAACATTATCTGTCTTAGAGTTGTGGTTTCACAACTGTTTTTAAGCGTTGTAGTATATGTCGGTTCATGTTTTTGTTAATGGTAACAATTGACAGCTTATCTCTTCGCAGTATCATTTCTTTGGCCATTTGTAGTGCTAAGCCAGCTAGCAAAACTAGCTGACTAGCTGTATGACATGACGAGAGTGAGCCAGATTATCGTATCGTCGTATTCTGGCTAACCAAAATAAACTGTCTTCTCTATTTTGTTGCAAATTTTCTCGTGGTTCTCATTTTCTGTTACGTCAGCTATTAACACATGGTGGCTAACTGACGTGACCTCCTTTATTTCCTCTGAAATAGTTTATTGCTGATTAGTTGCCAACTCGTAGCATTGCAGGTTTTCCCTTACAGACCATCTCGATGCTGTATTTTTAATCCCCATATGCAACTCGATGCTTGTGCATAGACATGTGTCGTCTTCTCTTCTGTAAATCATGCCCGACCCTTCTGGTGTGGCCTGTAATAGTGGATAATTTAATAGGTTTGCTAGATTAATATGTTTGCTAGATTGTTTTATTATACATGTAGTAATCGGCTTTAGTACTTAGAACGGACGTGAACACTTATACGGCTTGGCTGATAGGGAGTTAACCAAAGGTCACTATCACCCTTCTTAAACACACCGTAATCATCACGTCTTCCTTTTAAACTATTGCTGCTAGTACAACATAACCTGGAGAAGACCTCTAATTGCTCTGCTTCAGCTAAAATCCTTCTGACTGACAGAGGAGATAGAAATGCCAGCCTTGCCTTAGATGTTCACAGGTCTGAAGGATATTTACAAAAGGGCAGTTGCATATAGATACTTGCACCTGTCAGTTCTCAACGACCCTTGATGCATTTCTGCTCAACATGTTATAACTGTTTTGTTCACACTGTATTGTTGGTCTTCCTAAAGCTATATGGCAGTATTTTGATCCCTGCAAGAATGGCTCTTAATTTGGACAAATCTCTTAAACTGAACAAAAGAAGGTTGAGCAGAAGTCAGTCAGATGTCATTGTGAGCCTGTTGTTCTCAGCCTTAGTTTATGCTTTCTAGTTGCTGTACTGTAAATTAGTTCTTAGGCCTAATTAATACTTCGGTGTTAACACACACGTGTGTCAAGATGCAGAGAGTGGGTTCATGGGCATGTGTGATACACAGATGTGTTTACACTTTTGCACACAGTTTTCTCATTAGCTAGCTGCATGTTGTGAGCATTAGCTGGTCTTTTAATGTCTTAAATGTCTTCTCTCTGAAAAAACCCAGACAGATAGAAATATACAGCACAAAGAGGTAGATTAGTCTTGAGTCTGGTTTCTCTCAAATTTTCTTCCTCATATCATCTCAGAGCTTTTCCTTGCCACTGTTGCCTGAGGCTTGCTGATCAGAGATAAATATGAATTTATTTTTTAAACTTTGTAATTTTTATTCTGTATTTTTATATTTCTATAAAGCTGCAGAGACAATGTCCGTCGTTAAAAGCTCAGTCACAACACATGTTTGTAGACATGTATAATAGCGCAGTCAAAGCAGATTTCCGTTGACTTCAGAAAAATAATTGTTGTTCATCTGACTGGAAAAGGTTACAAAATTTTACAGAACCTTTTCTGTAAACTGGCTTATATGCGAAGTGTTTTCTTTGAATTACATCATAATAAGAACCTTATCCCAGCTGTGAAACATGGCAGTAGTATTATAGTTTTGGGTCGTTTTACTGCATTCAGGTCAGCTCAGTCATGTGAATACAGAAGAACTGTAAAGCTGTTGACTTTCTACACCGACGCTCGTCAGTGGTGATTGGGGTGTGCTCACTTTTCTGTCTTCTAGAATCCACTACAAGCTCCTTGGTTTTGTTGATGTTGTGTGAAGTGGTTTTCCTGTAGGCCGTTTCACTGTTGTCGTGGCCAGACCGACCACCGTTGTCATCTGCAAATGCGATGTCATTGGGGCTGTTTGTGGTCACACAATCCTAGGTGTATAAGGAGAACAGGAGAGTAATGAGAATGCAGCACTGCCAGGTTCCAGGCTCACCCGGGAGGAGATGCAAGCTTGTGATAAGCAAGCTGCAGTAGGTCACACCACACAGGCAGAACTGTGCAGAACAGATGCTGTCTTTGCTGAGCCTCTCAAAGTATTTACTCACCATGAGGGTCAGGGCAACAGGTTTTCAAGCACTTTGTCACAGATGTCTTTGGTATGGGCACAATGGTGGACATTTTGAAATGTGGGGAATACAGGTTGAAAACGCCAGCCACTTAACCTGTGCACACTTTAAGGATGTGGCCAGGGATGCCATCTGGACCCTTGGCCTTGTCAATATTCTCCTGTTGGAAGGATCAGGTTATGTCCAAGACAGCGTGTTTATTAATCACTTTAGCTCCAGCCACAGGAGCTCTCTCTGTGAGGTCGGGGATGTATGTCTCAAAGCAAACATAAAAAGTATTAAGCTTGTCTTGTAGGGAGGCAGCAGGGTTCATAGCAGAAAGTTTTTCCCTTACTGTCTGTGATATTGATGTTTTGTTGGTGGTGCTAAACCAATAATAATCACATCAACACAAGCCAAACATGGGTGTCTGTGAACTCATGCTTGTTAAAGGGGGTGCATCACACTGGATGCCCCATGATGCAGCATGGAGGAGCAGCTGAAAAAGTTACAGTTGACTAGCACACATCTCTGAAGACTGATAGCCTTCACTCTTGCAGATCAGCAGGAAATAGGGGAGACCTGATGGAATAATTTAACTAAAATTTGATGTACAAAATGTTTCTGTCGACATCTGAATTAATTGTTCTGCTACCAGTGGGTTATATAATCAATAATCCTAGAGTGGCCATTTGAGGTACTCTGAGGCACAACGGGGAACAATTACCACATTTACATTGGTCATTGCCACAGTTGTTTACATCCTGCCTCAATAAGCTTCCTGATATGCTCATTGTCTTTTTTTACACAAACATCAGACTTCTGCCTCTATTGTGGCTGGAGACTCATGCAGGAAGGTCTGAAAAAAGGAGGGCGGTGAAACGCTGGTCCACCCAATCAAAAGCTGCATTTCAGGACGTGCTTGATGATGTTGACTGACATTTGTGGGACAGGAAATCTGCTACAGTCTGGTACAGGGTTGCATGTGATGTCCCATTTCTTGCTCAGTTACTTCTGATGCATGTGGCAGGGGCTGAGGACAATCAGGGGAGTTCAGAGGCAAATCCACCACTGTGGTGATTGCTGACTCTTCCTCTTGCAGGTGAGTTAAATGTCTCCTCTGCACACTTCCAGGCTAACTGTTCTGCTGAAGAAGATAATGCAATCATTGTCTCAAAGGACGAAGTTCAGAAGGGGCTTTTTTGGGGGAAGGCCATGAGAAATATTTTTTAAGGGAAAATTGTTCCCCCGGCCCAGATGGGGGCAAAATTTCCTGGGGCCTTTTTAAACCCTTGAAAAAATTTTCTTGCCTGATCAGCTTGCTAGCATGTTCACATCCATCTTTAATGAGTCACTTGCTGAGACTGGTCCCCATCTGGTTTAAAAATTGTCTTAAGAATTTGATCTGATCCTCCTTCTCTGCCACTATTGACCCACTCCAGTTCACCTACTGCTCAACAGGTCTACAGAGGATGCCGTCTCTCATGTCTTTCACATCAACCTCACCCACACTGACAGCAACAAAAGAGGCAAAAGAACAGCTATATGAGGCTGTTCTTTAGACTATAGTTCAGCCTTCAATACCAACCCCGAACCCCCCAAGCCCTTAGGTTTAATGCCTGGGTCCTGATTTCCACAAAGGTATACTCTAGATAGTGAGAGTAGGCCAGTTTGTGTCCAAAACAATCACACTAAACACCAGAGCACTACAAGGGTGTGTGTTTTACTCTTTGTACACACATGACTGTGTCCCATCACACATCGACTCCTTTTGTCAAGTTTGATGACGACTCAATACACAACAACAAGGCTGCATATCTTCTCAACAGGGTGGAGAAACCTGCAGCTTGGTGCCAGGCCAAGAGTCTCTCACTGAACGTCAACAAAACTATGGAACGTCTTGTGGACTTCAGGAAAAACTGACCAACACTCCACTCATGATTGGAATTACCCCTGTGGAGAGAGGGAGTAACTTACGTTACCTT
Source organism: Hemibagrus guttatus (assembly GCA_033459395.1). NCBI lineage: Eukaryota > Metazoa > Chordata > Actinopteri > Siluriformes > Bagridae > Hemibagrus > Hemibagrus guttatus. Next base: position 6,060,967 of record JAUCMX010000017.1, on the reverse strand, counting down.
GGAGTAAGGCTGTCAAAAAAAAAAAAAAAAAAAGAATTTCGAATATTCGTCGAATTTGAAAATAAAAGCACATTCGAATGCAAAACCCGTGTATTTGAATCTTTTGTGTGTCAAGAGGCATGCTGATGATGATGATGTAACTGACACGGTTTGTTGTTAGTCTGTTGTCCAGTACAGTGGTGCGGGTGCGTTGTTTAATTTGAAAAATGGCGAGAAAAGAGCATGAGATGGATATCTATGAACGAGAAGCAACGCTACCCGCTGATGAAAACCCTCTTAGTTGGTGGCAAAAATCATGCGGCAGGTATCCACATATTGTGCAGCTTGCGAAGACATACTTGACCATACCTGGCACATCGGTCAGAGCTGAGCGTGTGTTTTCCTCAGCTGGAAACATTGTCAACAAAAAGCGCTTAGCACTCTCTGCAGAATGACTTGATCGTCTGGTGTTTTTGACGAACAATATGTAGGTTAGATGTGTAGTGAGCTGATTGTTTCTGAATGGCAGTTTGCTAATTTGTGTTCATGTAGTACAAACATTACGCTGTCTGTTGAAGTGGGTTTTCTCAGGACACTACAGTTTTATGCACTTTTGTTACCTAATTTTGTACACAATAAAGCACTTTGTTTATTAGAAATCACTTCACATGCTGGTGTGAGTGGATAAAACAGTGTTGGTAAACTGCTTGTTTGACTCTATGCCTAAGAAGACCAGCTGTAGGAATGGCATTCCATGACTCACTGCAAAAGCCTGTCACTAATGAAGCTTTTAATACAAGCTTATTTGTGAACATTGTGCTCAGTTAGTCTTAAACCGAGTTTCGTTTTCATCAGTCTTTACGTCTTGCAGTGCACTTATGTTGGCTTGAAAAAGCCAACATTCTGTTTTTTGTTATTATTATTATTATTATTATTATTATTATTATACAATACTCCACCTAGAACTTTTGAGCTACATGCACAAAAAAAGTTCCTATTACCGTTTTATTAAGTGTTCGGAATTCTGCTTTTTCCTGGATTTTCCCTGGAGTTTTATAACAAGTCTTCAAGCTATGTCAATCAAACTCGGCATGCTCCTTCAGGCTATTAGGCCTGATGAAGGCTTACATTTTCTAACCGTTTGATCTTGTGGTTTTTGTGTAGCAGATGAAAATCTCAAAAATTCCTATTGATATGGCGGAATCTTTAAATCACAGCTCAGCTCTCACACTATGTGCGCAGGGCTGAGGCCCCTTTTTTCTCCAGCTCTCCCAGTCACAGTAGCTGTAAAGTAGACTCTTAATTCATTTAGCTATCTACTCCACCCTATCTATCCACTCACCTTACATACGTACGTCAACCACGAAAATAATCGGAATTGCAAAATTACAGAACTATACATGTGATGTATCAAAACGCTTAGTACCATGATGAGAACTGGGTTATATATATTGGTACCTTATATGTCCACTCACCTCCAAAAGTATTGGCAACCTGTCTGTCCTTGTGTCCAAAAAAGCATCGGGCGTTACAACTACTTGCTTCATCAAGCCAACATCAAAGTTTGATGCAACGAACTTTAAAAATCCTTTTTTTTTCTGAATTTCAGCGTGGGATTGTAGGGATTGGCGCGCAACTGCTGACTCAGAGCGGCAGCAAGAAGTCCGAGTAAATGGATCATCTGCTTGTCTTAAATACATGTTTTATTGAATATGTAAATATATTATATACATATTCAAGGACCATTACGTCGCCCGGCCTGGCGTCACCAGGGCCCCACCCTGGAGCCAGGCCTGGGGTTGGGGCACGCAGGCGAGCAGCTGGTGGCCAAGTCTTTGCCTGCGGGACTCGGCCGGGCACAGCCCAAAGGAAAGATGTAGGCCCACCACCTGCAGGAAGGAGCATAAGGGTCCGGTGCAGTGTGTTTTGGGTAGCAGTCATGGGCGGGGGCCCCGACGACCCAAACCCTGGACGAAGAATCTGGCTTTTGGGACATGGAATGTCCCCTCACTGGGGGAGAAGGAGCCTGAGCTGGTGAGGGAGGTTGAGCGCTACCGGCTAGAGATAGTCGGGCTAGCCTCCACACACAGCCTGGGCTCTGGAACCCAACTCCTTGAGAGAGGTTGGACTCTCTTCTTCTCTGGAGTGCCCCATGGTGAGAGGCGTCGGGCTGGGGTGGGCTTGCTTATAGCCCCCTAGCTCAGCCGCCATGTGTTGGAGTTTTCCCCGGTAAATGAGAGGGTTGTTTCCCTGCGCCTTCGGGCCGGGGATAGGTGTCTCACTGTTGTTTCAGTTTATGGGCCGAACGGCAGTGTGGAGTATCCAACCTTCTTGGAGACCCTGCGAGGGGTGCTGGAAGGTCCTTTGACTGGAGACACCATAGTTTTGCTGGGGGACTTCAACACCCATGAGGGCAATGTTACCTGGAGGGGCGTGATTGGGAGGAATGGCCCCCCTGTTCTGAACTCGAGTGGTGTCCTGTTGCTGGACTTCTGTGCTAGTCACAGCCTGTCCATAACGAACACCATGTTCAAGCATAAGGGTGCCCATCAGTACACGTGGTACCAGGACACCCCAGGTGTCAACTGATCAGCACCTAGTGGTGAGTTGGATCCGCTTATGGAGGAGGATGCCGGACAGATTTGGTAGACCCAAACGTATTGTGAGGGTCTGTTGGGAACGTCTTGCTGATCCCTCTGTTAGGGGGGTCTTCAACTCCCATCTCCGGGAGAGTTTCAACCAGACCCTCGAGGGAAGTTGGGGACATTGAGTCTGAGTGGACCATGTTCTCCTCCTCCATTTTTTTGATGCAGCCAGCGCTGTGGCCATAATGTCTCTGGTGCCGGTCGCGGCGGCAGTCCCCAAACACAGTGGTGGACACTGGAAGTAAGGGATGCCGTCAAGCTGAAGAAGGAGTCCTATCGAGCCTGGTTGGCTCGGGGGTCTCCGGAGGCAGCTGAGGCGAACTGCAGCCCGGGTGGTCTCGGAAGCAAAAACTCGGGTCTGGGAGGAGTTCAGTGAGGCCATGGAGAAGGACTATCGGACGGCCTCAGGGGGAAAATTTTGGCAGACCGTTCGGCGCCTCAGAAGGGGTAAGCGGCTCTCTGCCAACACTTTACAGTGGAGGTGGAGAGCTGCTGGCCTTGACTGGGGATATTGTCGGACGCTGGAAAGAGTACTTCGAGGATCTCCTCAATCCCACTGACACGCCTTCCGTGGAGGAACCAGAGGTCGAGGACTCAAAGGTAGATTCATTCATCACCTAAGCTGAGGTCACTGAGGTAGTTCAGCAACTCCTTGGTGGCAAGGCACCGGGGGTGGATGAGATTTGCCCTGAGTACCTTAAGTCTCTGGATGTTGTGGGGCTGTCTTGGCTGACACGTCTTTGCAACATAGCGTGGTGGTCAAGGCCAATGGCTCTGGACTGGGCGACCGGGGTGGTGGTCCCTCTTTTTAAGAAGGGGGACAGGAGGGTGTGTTCCAACTATAGGGGTATCACACTCCTCAGCCTCCCAGGGAAAGTCTATTCCAGAGTACTGGAGAGGAGAGTCCAACTGTTAGTCGAACCTTGGATACAGGAGGAGCAATGCGGTTTTCATCCTGGTTGTGGAACACTGGACCAGCTCTATACCCTCCACAGAGTGCTCGAGGGTTCGTGGGAGTTTGCCCAACCAGTCCACATGTGTTTTGTGGACTTGGAGAAGGCATTCGATCGTGTCCCTCGTGGCATTCTGTGGGAGGTGCTCTAGGAGTACGGGGTTCGTGGCCCTCTGTTAAGGGCTGTTCGGTCTCTATATAACCGGAGCAGGAGCTTGGTTTGCACTGCCAGCTGTAAGTCAGATCTGTTCCCATTGCATGTTGGACTCCGACAGGGCTGTCCTTTGTCACTGGTTCTGTTCATTGTTTTTATGGACAGAATTTCTAGGCGCAGCCAGGGGCTGGAGGGAGTCCGGTATGGGGACCACAGGATTTCATCACTGATTTTTGCAGATGATGATGTTCCTGTTGGCTCCTTCAAGCCTGGACTTACAGCATGCACTGGGGCGTTTTGCTGCTGAGTGTGAAGCGGCCGGGATGAGGGTCAGCACCTCCAAATCTGAGGCCATGGTTCTCGACTGGGAAAAGGTGGCTTGCACCCTTCAGGTTGGAGGGGAGTTCCTTCCTCAAGTGGAGGAGTTTAAGTATCTTGTTATGAGTGAGGGAAGGATGGATCGTGAAATTGACAGACGGATCGGTGCAGCGGCAGCAGTAATGCGGTCTATGTACCGGTTTGTTGTGGTGAAGAATGAGCTGAGCCGGAAGGCAAAGCTCTCAATTTACCAGTCAATCTATGTTCCTACTCTCACCTATGGTCATGAGCTCTGGGTCATGACCGAAAGGATAAGATCCCGGATACAAGCGGCCGAAATGAGCTTCCTCCGTAGGCTGGCGGGGTTTTTTCTTAAAGATAAGGTAAGGAGCTCCGTCACCCGGGAGTAGAGCCGCTGCTCCTCCACATCGAAAGGGGACAGTTGAGGTGACTTGGGTATCTGATGCCCCCGGGATGTCCCCCTGGGGAGGTGTTCCGGGCATGCCCCACCAGGAAGAGGCCCCAGGGAAGACCTAGGACACGCTGGAGAGACTATGGCTCTCGGCTGGCCTGGGAACGCCTCTGGGTCCCTCCAGAAGAGCTGGAGGAAGTGTCTGGAGAGAGAAGTGTCTTTCCCAGAGGGAAGTCTGGGCATCCCTGCTTAGACTGCTGCCCCCATGACCCGGCTCCGGATAAGCGGAAGACAATGGATGAATGAATTATATACATATTTTAACTGTGGGAAAGACGCCAATAGCTTGGCATATATCTTATGCATAATGTTTTGTTTAGTGTTATTAATATTTGTCAGAATAAATTTATTTCTCTAAAAATTGTTTATTATTTAGATATAATTTCTTTAAATAAAGTATGGGAAAAATATCTTTAGAAAGCTTAGAATTTTCTTATTCGTTCGGTGCATAAAAATCAAAGCTACTTAAAATACTGAAGAAAGTCACATGTATAAGTTTATCTGAATCGTTAAAAATAAATAAAATTTAAGTGCAAGTGGATGTACTGTTGAGTGATGTTGAATGTGTTTCAACATGTGACGGCACATTTCCCCGTTTTCCATTGTTCTCCAAACTGCCCTTAAAACGTGCTTTCTTCCTAGCAAACAATGAACTGGCCTGTTCTAATATTCTTTTAATATTCTAATAATAATAATAATATTCTAATAAGGAAGAGGAGGAGATAGAGCAAAGACTTTTCCCAGAAAAACAAGTTACAAGAAATGGGTAAAAGTGTGACTTATGTTAGACTGAACTGAAACATATGAAAGATAGAGTTTAATGTCAATGTCATGAATCTTTAATCTTAATGTCAGTTTGGATGAGAGTATGGTAAAGTGAACTAAAACATATTGGTCGTACATAAACTGCATTATGACAAATAAATTCATTCATTGTCTACCGTTTATCCGGACTATTCTCGGGTCACGGGGAGCCTGTGCCTATCTCAGGCGTCATTGGGCATCAAGGCAGGATACACCCTGGACGGAGTGCCAACCCATCGCAGGGCGCACACACACTCTCATTCACTCACGCAATCACACACACTACGGACAATTTAGAGTCTGTGCCAGTCAACCTACAATGCATGTCTTTGGACCGGGGGAGGAAACCGGAGTACCCGGAGGAAACCCCCCGAGGCACGGGGAGAACATGCAAACTCCACACACACGGCGGAGGCGGGAATCGAACCCCCAAGCCTGGAGGTGTGAGCCAAAAGTGCTAACCACTAAGCCACCGTGCCCCCTGACAAATAAATGAAGCTTGTTAATTTAGACAAATGAGTCAAAAGTGATCTATGTATTGGGGAATTCCCCCCAGTATATAAAACAAAATTTAAGCCCTGACCTGATCATAGCCTCATGTCTTGGAACTCACTGAGGTTTTACATGTAGTTTGCCTGAAAGCAAGCATAACTTTGTTGCTATCAGTCAGACGCTAAAAATGTACTACGCCAGGGAAAATATTTATAGGGCCATTTGAAATAGAGACTGAGAGGAGACTCCCAACAGAATGGCATTATGCCTTTTATACATCATGTTTAGCCTATACAAAAAGAGTCATATGGTTTTAAATCGTCTGGCTTATATCTATGAACACCTAAATAAATGTAATAGAATCAGTAGTGTACAGCTTTTTTTTTTTTTAGGTTTTCAAAAGCTCAGGCTATAAAAGGTTTGTTTAATAGATTGTATGAGGACAGCCATTCTAAGCATGCAAAACAGTACAAGCAAATGTGGTAATTAAACATGTGTGGTCACAATTGTGTGTAGCAACAAATATGGAGCAGTGAAGCAAGTGTACAGAGAAACTGACCTGTGGGAGAGCACTTCATTTCTTTGAGTGATAAGACACGATTCCTTTTCCCTCTCCCATGAGTCAAGCTAATTTAACTAAAATTCTTTTGTCTAAATTATTAAGGCTATTTGAGGCATAAAGTCGGTAATAAATAGGACTACACTTGGAAGTGTAGGCATCCTTGTCCATGCCATTGTTGATCTATATATTTGTCTTGTATTGCATTATTATACTCTGTGCAGATGCAGTAGCTTTTTATAGGTTCAACCTGCTGTCTGTTTAACATGTTCCACCTATATAGTTCACGGAGTTACTGTTTTCCTTTTTTTTTGTTCTTTTCCAGAATGCAGCAGGTGTTGCTGTGATAGCCAGAAATGTTAGTGCATCCACAGTAAGTAACTAAACCTTATACCACACCACATTGTGTATACAATGTAACATGATTCACCACTATCTGTAAGAGTGAAAGATTTCAAGCCCATATTGAAATATAGCTGGAAGCAGCAATTAAAGGGGGCCAAGAACTTTTTATCCTCACGCATTAAGAATAAAGGAAAACTAAGCTATTGCTGAGATTTTGCTGTAGGTCCTGCTTTTCATAGCTCTCTCTAATTAAAGATAATGTCAAATCTTGATCGTCAACTTGGCCCCTGTTGTTAATATGTGTACAAGTTTAATTTCAGTATTTAACGGTATTGCTTTGCCTTTACTTCCATTTTGGTGCCTCTTCCATTAAATCCTTTTTCCTAAGTGACAAAATCCTTTTGCAATAAGTGGACAAAATATATAGAAGCAAAAAAAATACCTGTTTCTTGAATTTCAATATGACCAGCATCCTATTTGGCAAATCACAAATTTATTATATTGAACATGTTGAACTCTCGTTATCTGACCGTAGCTCTGCCCCTTATACATAACAATTCCCCAAGTCTTGTGCATGTCCTCAAAATCTAGTCCTGTGTCTGTTTTCATGCAAATCCATGCAAAATTTGAGTTGTTTGTGTAAATTAGGCTCTGCCCCATTAAGAGTCAACACCAATATAATTTAAAAACAGGGTTCGAAATACTTAAGAAGTGCCTTCATGTAGTTGCAGAATATTATCACCATGTTTATCGGACCACATATAATCACAGCATAATGTAACAACTTCAACTATAACAGTCCAAAACCATGGCAAGAAACAACAGTTTTGTGATGGTCTTGGAAAAGCAGTTTAAGTGTATACATGCTATATAGAGGAATGACAGTAAAAACCCACTTGACTAAAGCAAGAGTCTTGAGATCTGTTTCATTAACAGAAAACATATGGTTTGTCTAGATTTGATTTGAGCTCAATTTAAGCACATAAACATGTACATAAATAATGCATAGCTGTTACCTTCTTTTACATGGAATATTAAAGAAGCAGTGCTTTTGTGGAGATTGGAAGTGTTTATAAATATTTGAATATTGATTTTGTCTATTTGATTTATAAACATGTCGCGTTAATTTTGTGGTGTACTTGATAAATGTTCATAGATTTGAACTTGCTACTATACTGTCTATATGTCTTTTAGCTGTTTAATCTGTTTTTGCATGACTTGGCTTTTGATTTATGTAACCGCAGTTGTTTTTAGACTATATTCTGATATTTTAGCTTCATGGCTCTTGCAGAATTTGAAAGATGTCCTGACAGATCTTATTCCCAAAGAACAATCTAGAATCAAGAACTTTAAGCAGCAGTATGGCAAAACCGCCATTGGCCAAATCACTGTGGATATGGTAAGAGATGTCCTTTTGTTTTTACAACAAGATTTGTCTGTGACAATTGCATAAACTGCAACCATAGTTTATTATGCTTGGGGTATTTAATGTTCTTGAAAATGCATTTGAATTTGGTGGCATTGGAATATTTGAACTCCAGGCTCTAAAATTGAACTCCAGGACTGTCAGAGAGCTGTATTAGGCTCTTTTGCTTAGACTGTCTTTTCTCAATTGACATTTGTTGTTTAAATGATTGAGTTCATTTCTATACAATTATTGCAAATTTTTAAGTTTAAACTATAATTATTATATTCATGTCTTGGATGAATCTTACATTTAGGCTTATAAAAATAGTTTAGTTGGTGCCCTGCTTGACGACAGTGCCACTGGACCACCAGAGCAAATATTGTGCACATTGCATGGAAAACATTATTTGGGAATATTAACCGTGTATATGTTGTGAATGTAATGGTGGAATCCCACTTCTGGAACTAATTTTTTTTCGATTAATTAGCTACAAGCATTAGCAACAAAAACAGAGCAATTATACATTAGGAGAAAGCAGTCTCAGGAAATGTAAATCAAAATTAGTGCAAATGACCTACTATTGTCACAAAGTCATTAACTTTAATAAATTTGTTTATTAAACATCATGAATTCATTTGCATATTCCAGTAAAATAGATATTTTATTAATAGATCTGTATGACCAAATTTTCCACTATGTATGCTGTCTGACATAAAAAAAAAAAAAAAAAATTTAAACCAGGGGTGTCTAATCTTATCCACAAAGGCCGGTGTGGTTGCAGAGACTGCCCTTTTGGCTGTCAGTGAGAAACAACATGTTGCTAGATAACCAGACTGTCATCATTCCTCATCCTCCTCATTCGTTCAGCAGTGTTTTGACACAGTTGGCCATGGCACTCTCTTGTCCACCCTCAAGAGTCTTGGAATTTGTGGTGTGGCATGGAAATGGTTTGCTTCGAACCAGGAAGGTTTTTCATATAGGTTGACATGGAGGGAATGCTGTACATTTGTTCCATGTAGACTCCACAGGCATTCCACAAGTCTCAGTACTCATCTTCTTCCCTCCCAATGACTACTGTTTCTGCTCAGATCTCAGCATGTCTGGCAGACAGCTCATCATAAATGGCCATTCATCATAAATTAATCCAAGCAAAACTGAAATGCTGTTCATCCCAGTTGATTAATCTCCATGCCAGGATCTTGTGATCATTCTGGTCTACTCGCTGATCTTCCTTTCAGTCAGTGCACACAACCTTGGGGTAACCATGGACAATCAACAAACCTTTTCCTTGCACATTGCTAATCTGACATGATCATGTCGGTATCTCTCTTACAATATCAAAAAGATTAGTCTCTTTTTATCCACACAGGCCACATTGTGCTTGTCCCTGTACTACTTCAACTCATTCCTGTCAGGTTTACCTCTGTGCACCATTTGGCCTCTGCAAATTATCTAAAGTGTAGCTATGCAACCAATACTGTGCTCCTTCGACTGGTTTCTAGAAGCTGACATTGGTGGTCAGTAACGAAGTAAATGTAATTCGTTACTGTACTTAAGTATATCTTTCCAGTATCTGTACTTTACTAAAGTATAACACATTTTTGGGACTTTTTACTTTCACTCCGCTACATTTTGAAGTAACATATCGTACTTTCTACTCCACTACATTATCCCACATCTCTCGTTACTTGTATTTAAAAAAAAAAAAAAAAAAAAGCAGTTGTCCAGTTGCAGCACAGCAAACCGAGCTACAGCATGTGCATTTTATTTGAACCAACGCAACATATCTTTTTGTTTTCATTAAGTGCAAAGAACGCAAATGATTTGATATAGCATTTAAAACTGCAGTGTCACAGCCTGAAATACTGTAGCCTGTGATGGAAGAAATTCCTGACACTTGTGTAGTATGTCTAATGTATTAATATACAAATTTGTGTTATAGGTTTATGGAGGTATGAGAGGTATGAAGGGCCTAGTATATGAGACCTCTGTGCTTGACCCTGATGAGGTAAGTGAAATAATATTTAGCCTTTAAAAAAAGCATACAATGGTTGTATAGATATTTAGACTGATTTGTATCAATACACCACTTTAACTATAATTCAGGTTTGACTTTGTGTACTAAGGCATTACAACAAATAAATAGGTTTACCCACTAAGTTTATACCTTCGATCATTCATGGTCTTCAGGGAATTCGTTTTCGTGGCTACAGCATTCCAGAGTGTCAGCAGCTATTGCCAAAGGCTGCAGGAGGTGAGGAACCACTGCCTGAGGGACTCTTCTGGCTGCTAGTCACAGGCCAGGTGCCCAATGAGGAACAGGTGAGAAATGCTAATTAGACTTGATAATATAGATGTGCCAGCCACTTTGTATAGGCACATAGTGTTTTAACAGTATAGTATGTGTAACAGCCAAGGTTAAATCTCAAGCCATGCCTTTTTAAAATTTGACAATTTTATCCAATTTTCATCCAATTTTATAGTCATCATAATAGATTGATTCCCAACACGCATGTCCTGGACCAGGCTGTGCTCCAGCTGGTCAATATGCACTCCCCCAGGAACTTGTAGAATTTTGAGAATAGCTGAGGGAGCAGGTTGACCCTTCTCAGCCTCCACAGATGTTGACATTTGTTGACCTTATTGAGCAAGGATCTCATCTATGAAACCATGAGTAGAACTAGTTCTATATTTGTGCGTCATATGCACAAGAAAATTTGGCACGGATGAAATTGGTATAATCACATATGCTTATGCCCAGCTGTATGCAAATCCCACACTTTCTATCTTGTGCATGGACATCATTTATTATTTGAATAGGGAAATGACAACAAATTGCAACCTTCTACCTTCTTGGAATAGATTCATACAACTTCTGAATATCGTCTAAGTGGAATCTTTGCCATTTCATCTAGCAGAATATCTTCTAGTTACTTCAGAGAGTTTGGAGCAGGGAACCTGCTTCTCAGTCTTCTCTCCACAATTTCCTGCACTGGTTAGATGGTTTTCAAGTCAGGTGATTGAGCTGGCCAGGGCAGATGATGTAGTTCTGGCTGTGTGTATGGGTGCATTGTCATCTTGGAAAATGGCATAATTGTGTGGAAACAACATTTGGACCATAGGATGCATCTGATCATGTAGAATTTCCAAATACTTTCTGGCAGTAACACAACCATGTAGGCTAATGATGGGGCCTGCAGAATACCAAGATATGGCTGCCCAAATCTTCATAGATCCACTCCCATGTTTGACAGTTGGAACCAGACAGTCCAAGTTGTACGCTTCCTTGGGGTTTTTCATACATAAACTCGACCTGCTGTTGGGAATAATGTAAATGATGATTCGTCAGACCATGTCACTCGTTTCCAGACGTCAGCTGTCCAGGTTTTATTATGATTGACACCATCTTTTTTTGCATTGGTGTCTGTGATTAATGGTTTAGCAATTGCAGCCCTGTATGCATGCTACCCAGTTTTTAGGTAAGTAATGGTATAGGAATAAATGTCTTGAAATAAATAAGGTTTGAAGTGAAGTTGAAAATGAAGTTTAAAAAAAGAATGTAAACATTTTGCTATAGATTGTTTTATAGATTGTTTTTCTGTACTGTAGTGGTATAATTTTCCTTTTAAGCAATTTCAGCTTTAGTAATATTTTTTAATGAGATAATGTTTTGATGTTCTTCAATAACTCAAACATCTCACACAGTAATAAAAGTTACTTTTAAAAAAAAATATTTTATAGTATATAAACTAGAAATTGAGACAGATGTAGATGTACATGTCTGTCTAATCTGCTGCAATAGATTACTGAGCCTTTTCCAAAAGCAGCCATGCAATTTCAAGCCATGACACTACCTCCACCATGTTTCACAAATGAGCTTTTCTTTTTCAACCATGAACAGATTACAAATAGTTTGATTTTAGAGTATGTGTGCATTTTGTTGCCCTGCAAAATATGACACGCAAAACCATTAAGCAATTCAGAAGGATTGCATATTTGTGGAGCATGTAATTCATACATCCAACACAGTATACTAATAAGTGTCTGGAGTAAATATCTGATTTAATGTATTTGAAAGTAAATGGTTTTTTTTGTTGACATAATGGCAGATTTTTGGCTAACTTTTAATCCTAATCTGTAGAGGCAATGTTATCATTCCTGGCTCTGCATTTTTTTTTTATGGATTTTGGCCTGATTGCAAAATTTAATGCTATACTGCATTTTCTTTCTGCAAACATAAGTGCTTAATTATCTGACAGCACCTTTCTGTTGAAAAAATAATTTTCATTATTATTTCAGATTGTTATGCCTGTGCAACTGTTGATTAAGACCCCCCCCCCCAGCAGTTCTAACTCTGCCTTATTATCTCAACAGGTGAACTGGTTGTCAAAAGAGTGGGCTAAGAGGGCAGCCCTCCCTTCTCATGTGGTCACAATGTTGGATAACTTTCCAACCAACCTGCACCCTATGTCTCAGTTTAGTGCTGCTATCACTGCTCTAAATAGCGAAAGCAGCTTTGCTCGAGCCTACTCTGAGGGAGTCCATAAAAGCAAGTACTGGGAGGTAATAATAATAACAAACATTCAATAAAAATGTAATGACAATTTAAAAAAAAAATGAAAAAATTATAAAAAAGAACAAAAAAAAAACCCATCATTAATGTTTTCTGGTTTAGTTTGTGTATGAGGATTCGATGGACTTGATTGCCAAGCTTCCCTGTGTGGCAGCTAAGATCTACCGCAACCTGTACCGTGAGGGCAGCAGCATTGGAGCCATTGATTCCAACCTGGATTGGTCTCACAATTTCACCAACATGTTGGGCTACAGTGATTCCCAGTTTACTGAGCTCATGAGACTCTATCTAACCATCCACAGGTTATGAAAGTTTTTGCTTATATTGTTTCAAAATTTGGTCAGTGTTGCATACTTGGGTGTGTGCTTCATTTACTTGCATGCACACAACTGCTACAAGAGCTACATTGTTAATGGTTCTCTATTAGTTTGGTGCATTTTGAGGATTAAAAGATGTAATGAGCGTAGATGGAATGACTTAAACTTGCATGGCTTTCTGGGTTGTCCTGTAAACAAACAGCATGGAGATGTGATACCAATTCCAGAAAAAGTGTAGCGCAAGCTGTCAGATAATTTTTTCTGCTTATTACATGGAGTCACCCTGCACTTAAATGTTTACATAAATTGAAGACGCTAGTCAGAAATATATTTACTGGGATAAAAATATATTTATATTACATCAGATGCATAAAGTATGCTTTAAGCATCTATATGCAATGAAATTCTTGTGCTAGAGTAGGATAATCCTAACCAGACACAGTACAAAATAAGTAGCTCTGCTGGCGACACCTAAAGCTGTGACACCTTCTGTCTGATAGCAGCAAGAGCAGTCCATGACTCTGATGGCTAGAGACTCATACTGAACTTCCTCAACTGAGGATGAGGATGAAGAGGTGCTGGTGAGCTTTCTTCACCACTGGTATGAGTAGACTATGTGAGGTCTTCAGTGATATGAACACCAAGGAACTTGAAGCTGTTGACCCACTACACTACCCCATGTTGCGAAGGGGCATGGCTTCCGTGTGTTATGTTGCATAACTCACAAAAACTAACTAAGTAATGCTCTCCTGCATGACAGGGGTCCATCTCAATTATGGGGAACCTTCATCAATAAAAGGAGCAACTGGCCACTTTTGGCATGGCTAGCATATTACGTTTTTGTTCCTAATAGTGGGTGCTAATGGATTTGCGTGCATGTCCATACATGTACTTCAGTTTCACTCAGCATGCTTAATCCAAATTATTGGTTGACTGAGTTCTGATTACAGCTCAAGTTCACCAGTCCACGAGTGAATACTCACAGGTATGCAGTGCATCCCACTTCAAATGGGGGGAACCCTGGGGTAAACGGGAACTATTTCTGAGGAACAGGGACAGTGAAGGGCTGGAATATTGTCCCTGCCCTGTTGCAAAATTTGTTGAGTGAGGGAAAACTGAGTGCCTGATAAATCTTCTGGTAGCCAGCGATGTCTTTTACTTATGCACTTATTTCCTCCAGCTCTCACTTCCTTTTTGGATTGAGGTGATGGGTTTTCCACAGTAGCTGCACAAGGGTATAGACTCTGTCAATCATTGGCACTAACCTTTGGGTTGTTAGCATCACCAGTTCCAGCCAATGGGGCAGACAATGGTCTTGTATCTGAAAAGTGATCCTATTCCTCCAGTTGCACATGTTAATTCTTGTGTAGTCAGCATTTTCAAGAAGCAGTTTAATAGTGTTTAGTGTTCTCATCTAGAGATGTCACCAGTGTTCCAGATGCCATGCCTACAGTCTGGCATGTGATGTCCTCCATATAATGAATTCCCTGCTTGAGCACAAAAGGTGCAGTGCATTTTCTTCTTCTCGTAATGGAACAAGGTGAACTGCTGTAGCTGCGCTTTCCCATTATCTTCTGGTAATGTCTGAATACTGAGGCATTGGTGGCTCAGTGGTAGGTTTCTCGCCTATCATGCGGAAGGCCCGGGTTTGATTCCCAGCCAATGCCTCAACCCCAGCCACTGGATGCAGTGCCGGTCCCAAGCCTGGAAAAATGGGAGGGTTGCGTCAGGAAGGGCATCCGGCGTAAAACATTTGCCAAGTTGTTGTGCGGACCAGTTGGTCCGCTGTGGCGACCCCGAACAGGGAGCAGCCGAAAGCAAATTTAATGTCTGAATACTGACTGTTGGGATGACTGTATCTCAGAACTTTGACTGGTCCATATTGACAGCATCTGATGTGGAGAAGGAAGGCTTGGACAGGCAGAGGATTGAGGAAAAATGTGGAAATTTTTAGTATCTTCACCATTCATGTTAAGTAATGTGGACAATTTTCAAAATAAAACAGGAAATTCACCTTTATTAAAGTTAACACAGTACCAAATTATTTTGCAGTTCACTTCACCACCAGGTCCTCTATATGTGCATTCAGTTATGCTTTATTCACTATAAACATTGGACAGAGCATTGCCTTTAAATTTCTATAACTTTCGAGCTAGAAGAGGCATTGCCTTCAAAATGTATTCCAATGATTTTTTTTTTTTGTAGAATTCAAATTTAATGTCTTTTTTAACATAACCCCACTCTATACAAGTGATTTTTAAGTAGAAAGTCAGTGCATGTTTTATTTTTTATTTTCCCCAATGACCGTCAAATCAGGACCATTTTCAACATGTAAACCATCATATCACATAAACAACCTGTCCTTCTCCCAGCCCATTGGATACTTGGTCATCTCCCTGACCCTTCTAGTTCAGCTAGAAGGGTCACCTTCCTTCTAGCTCAGCAATTATACATACACTAGCAAATATACATGTAGTGGAGGGACAGTGAATGTTTAGTGATAAATCTGGTTTTACTATTTATATTAACTATTCCTAATTATTATTTTTCTTATTTTTATTGTTTAAAGGATGAACAATCTGTTATTGGCAATCATGAAAAATGTTAATTTATGGATAAAATGAGTAACTTTTAATATTGGAAACTACATGCGTATATTTTTCTCCTGATTCAGTGACCATGAAGGTGGTAATGTCAGTGCCCATACCAGTCACCTGGTGGGAAGTGCCCTTTCTGACCCTTATCTTGCCTTCAGTGCAGCCATGAATGGCCTGGCTGGACCCCTGCATGGACTCGCTAACCAGGTAACCACGCCACACCCGCAAGTTCTCTTCAACTTTTCTCCTCAATTTAGTCTTGGCTAATGTCCACCCATCATTCAGGTCTCTTCTATCAAATGACAGCTACCAGTCTGGGTGGACTTGCGTCTGCTGAGTTACATGAAGCCAACCAACCGCATTTTTCCCAGACTGCAGCTCTTGCATAAGCTCACAGATGCCCATGATTGGCTGGTGTTGTGATTTTATTTATTTATTTATTTATTATTATTATTATTATTATTATTATTATTATTATTATTATTATTATAAGTTTTAGCTTGATTTTCTGAGACTGAAATGGCTGCATTTTAATTTTGGCAGGTGTTGTGCATTGTCGTGCATAAAAATCAGTGGCGGCTGGACAATAGGGGGCGCCGGGGCACTGCCCCCTTAAAGTTAGCCAGAGAAGAATGCTACTTTAACACGTTAACAATAATTATTTATTTTAATAGTGAAATAAATTAATTTAGTTGTACTATTCCACTGATGGTCATATTATCATTTATTTAAAATAAAAAAATCAAAACTGTATTTTGTTCATTTGTGTGTGTGTGCATGCATGTGTTTGTGTGTGTGGGGCACCAGACAAACGAGTGTGTATGTAGCGCCGTAAAGTTTTGAAAAGCATGTGACTTGAGGCTGAGCTCTAATTGGCTTGTTTCAGTTTTTCCTCTTTTGTTGTTAGCAAATCAATATTGTTTTTATACATTTGTCCTCATATGATTGGACCATTCTCAACGAGCCTCATTACCGCTCAGCAGATTGTCAATTAATGGGCAGGTACTGATTAATGTGGAAGTAAGCGAAATATCTCGAGATTAAAGAAAATTTGGTTATATCTTTACAAAAATACCCTTTCACAAGAGAATTAAGACTTTTCCGAGAAATAGCATGACCTAGGAGAGGCTGAATGCATTGGCCATGCTGTCAATGGAAAAGAGACTGAGATGACTTTAACCAGAAGCTCATTGAGAAATTTGCAAGCCAGAAAGAAAGGAGAGCGAAATTTCTTTTCAAATAGTGCCACTGGCCTGTGATTAGGCAACTTTCCAGTGTGTTTTTTTTAATGACTACCTTCATTACTGATAATAAATTACTGATAATAAACCCACATTGATCTCTAATTCACTGATTCATGGTACATTTATTGCATGCTTTAACAGTAACATTTGCTATATTTTATCTTAGCAGTAATGATGTGTAATCACCTGATAAATGGCTATTTACAGTCCTGCATTACTAAGTTTGTTTTTAAGTTTGTTTGCGCCCCCCCAATTTTTTTTTGCACCAGCCGCCACTGATAAATGTGTATGTGTTGTAGTTGAATTTGAATTGTGTCTTACATTGTGTACACACATGACATGAAATTTTAAATGCATGTTTAAATTAGCATTTTTCTAATTAACATTTGAATTTCAGGAAAATCCGCAATATACTGCTATATTTATGTGAATATAAATCCTTTGTAATGAAAAACTGCATGTTTGATGCTTTTTGTTTCTTTTCCTGCAGGAGGTGCTTGTATGGCTGACAGCCCTCCAGAAAGAGCTTGGTGGTGAAGTGTCCGATGAAAATATGAGAGATTACATCTGGAATACACTAAAATCTGGCAGGGTGAGAATTTCAAGTGTACATATAATAGCTAGTTTACATTTTGCCTTTTTTTTTTTTAACATTTTGATTTATTGTATTTACTTTTTTTGTTTTAAACCCATCACCCTTTCCCTATAAAATTATATCTGGCCTTATTTTTAACCTCCCTCTATTGTTCTACTGTGCCTGGTGGAAGAATGTATCAGTTAATGTAATATGTAATAAAGGTTATTACCTTTATATATATGTATATGTACGTTTTATATATATGTGTGTGTGTGTGTGTGTGTGTGTGTGTGTGTGTGTTGTATGTATATGTATATATATATGTATATTATATATATATATATATATATATATATATATATATTTTATATATATATATATATATGTATATATATGTATATATATATATATATATATATATATATATATATATATATATATATATATATATATATATGTGTAATAAAGGTTCATGTATTATGGTTATGCCAAGGATTTTGTCATTTGTATCTTCAATTATAAAAAATCTTTTTTGTGTGTGTGTATATATGTATATTGTAGGTGGTGCCTGGCTATGGGCATGCTGTCCTGAGAAAGACAGATCCACGTTACACATGTCAGCGAGAGTTTGCCCTGAAACACCTTCCCAATGATCCCATGTTCAAGATGGTGTCTCAGCTCTACAAGATTGTTCCCAATGTGTTGCTGGAGCAGGGCAAGGCTAAGAACCCTTGGCCCAATGTTGATGCCCACAGTGGAGTACTACTGCAGGTGAGGCATAACCCAGATAAGTACAAGAACTTTAGAATGGGAAGAAAGTCTCACTGAATTTGACTGAAGTTTCTTCAGAATTTATCTTAAAATGGCATTGAACACTTAAGTGACTTAACCTGCTCATATGTTTAAGGGTATGGGAAGATATTGCGTTAAATAGAAGAGAGAGATTTTGTATTTCAGTATTGCTATTACCAGAACATTGTGAGCACCATTAACAGTTTTAAATAATTACAAATTTACAAATAAATTAAAGTTCTCTTCTGTACTACTTGTACTACAATGTAACTCATTTAATGTTCAAATGAAACTTTACTTCAGTACAGATTTTGAGTCATTTTTCAATAGAAAACCAACTTTCATGCTGTTGATTGTTTTTATCAAGATATCTGCTCTTCATTTAATATAATATCTGTGCTACATAACAGAAATGTTTGCTAATACATTTGTGTACATATGTGTAGTATTACAGCATGACTGAGATGAACTACTACACAGTGCTGTTTGGAGTGTCACGGGCCCTTGGTGTACTGGCTCAGCTGATTTGGAGCAGAGCACTGGGCTTCCCTCTGGAGCGTCCCAAGTCCATGAGCACGGATGGTCTAATGGCCCTAGTAGGGGCCAAGTCAACCTAGAGAGAACAGGCCAATACAGCTCAGGAGATGGGGTGCCGAAGTTCTAGTTGTGAAATAAGCCTTTGGACTAAAGAGTTTAAAAACCAATTCCACCTAAAGTAAAAAGGGCCATTATTATTCAATAGTGTTATTGTTAAAACTTGAGATATTTTCCAAATTTAGTCAAAGTACCTGTGACTGATATTCCTCTTCTTACATGTACTAATTCTGATTGATTACTTATTTTTGCCCCGTTAGGTTAAAAAACATAAAGTTAGGAAAGGCACTGATTTGCGTGTACATATAACATTTATTCGAAATAAACAGACAGTTTTCCGAATAAAGAGACAAAACGTTAGTATTTTCCCCTCTTAAAATATTTTTTTCTTACCTGTACATACATTTGTCCTTCTAAAACCTTAATAATTTAAATTGTATGACCAGGCATTCTTCCTCCAGGTTAAGAGTCAATCATTTTACCATGTAATAATGCCCAACTTGCTAAATAGAATTTCTTCATCTCTGAATGCTGAACTGTTCTGTCAAGAGTGTGATGGTACAGATGTAAAGCTTTAAAGGAAATAGATTGATTTCACTGTCTTGTAGTTTTCATTAACATGAGTGTTATTGTCCAAGAGCATGAAACAGACAGATCAGCCAGTGCTTAACTTTGTTCGGCCCAAAATCTTTTTTCATATGAGAGAGAAATGCTTGCTACTTTTACGTTTTAGTTCTAGCAAATCCCATGTCTTTTTATGTGTAGAGTCCTTTTGATCTACATACAAAATGTATACATGTATAGAAAAAATTATTTACATTGAATACATAATTTGTGATTTTTTTTTGTAAATGCGTGTATTTAAATATGTGTAAATACATGCACTAAAAGCTATTGGTGAAATACAAAAATAGTTTTTGTCAGCATTGAGTCTCATGTGCATAGGATTGAGTTTGTTCTCTGGGACTGCACAGGCTGGCGCTGATTAGTTTCATGTTTGTTTGGAAGAAATCAGTGGTTTAAATCCTATTGCACTGTCAACTGACAGGTCTATAAGCACTCCACGTACTTAAATGAAGACGACTTTTCAGTTGCTTTCCCTGTCTTTATAGGTTTTCACCTAGAGGTTTTAAAAACAAGTATTCAGTGCTTTTTACCCCCTGTAGTAATGTTTTTTTTTTCTTTTCTTGATCACTGTATTTTATCAGGTTATTGCATCGGCAAGGACATGCATTACTCAACGTAACTAATGAATTAAGGACATAGAATGGGAACATCTTGGTTGAGTGGAAAAAGATGCTTGGTTAAACAAAAAATTGTGGTGTTTGGGGGAAGGGGGCACAATAAATGTTTTTAACAAAATGTTTTCAGTGCATTATTGTCTTTTGACCAAAAATATTTATATAAACAGTTGGTTAAGAAAGCATACTGACCCCTGCAGTTTTTGTACATTTTGGCATCGATTTATACACAATCATAATGACCGCAACAGCCTCTTAGAATTGTTTGCAAATCATGGCTTAGGCCAACATCACTGCTTCTACAACAGCTCACTAATCTTGTACTGACAATACAACAATGATGGTAGCAGTCTATGGAAATAGTTTGTCAATTTGCAGAGAAATGCATCAAATATAATGGAAACATCATTTTCTGCAACACAAAAAAGTACTTCAAGGTATTAAAAAGGAAAAAAAGTTCAAGGTATTAACCCTGCACCCAATTGAGCATGCATTTCAGCTCCTGAGAATAAAACTGAATGGAAATAAAACGCAAAGCAAATAATAATGTTAAGGACGCAGTAAAAGCCTGGGAAAGCCTCGCAAAAGAATGCAACAGTTGCATCTTGGTGGGTCACAGGTTTGATGAAGATCTTTGCAACCTCAAATTAAGTGTTATTTACTTTAAGCCTCTCTGTTCCTATATATTGTGTATGGATCTGATATTTGTTTAGAAGGAAATGAAAGCTGATCTGTCTAGCTCAAATTTATCTTTTGGTGTCAAATCCAAATGTCTGGTGTATAGCTAAAACAAAATGCACTGCCCGTCCAAAAAAAAGTCACACGCTAATATTTTGTTGGATCGCCTTTAGCTTTGATTACAACACGCATTCGCCGTGGCATCGTTTCGATAAACTTCTGCAATGTCCAGGGTTGCATTAATTTTTTGTCAAGATCTTGTATTGATGATGGGAGAGTCAGACCACTGCGCAAAGTCTTCTCCAGCACATCCCAAACATTCTCAATGGGGTTAAGGTCTGGACTCTGTGGTGGCCAATTCATGTGTGAAAATGATGTCTCATGCTCCCTGAACCACTCTTTCACAATTTGAGCCCAATGAATCCTGGCATTGTCATCTTGGAATATGCCCGTGCCATCAGGGACGAAAAAATCAATTGATGGAATAACCTGGTCATTCAATATATTCAGGTAGTCAGCTGACCTCTGAGCACTCGCAGCTCACATTCTTTGAGACATAACATTGCTGAACCTAGACCTGACCAACTGCAGCAACCCCAGATCATAGCACTGCCCCCACAGGCTTGTACGGTAGGCACTAGGCATGACTGGTGCATCACTTCATCTGCCTTACCCTGATGCGCCCATCACTCTAGAACAGGGTAAATCTGGACCTATCAGACCACATGACCTTCTTCCACTTCTCCAGAGTCCAATTTTTATGCTCCCTAGCAAATTGAATCCTTTTCTTCCAATTAGCCTCACTGATAAGTGGTTTTCTTAAGGCTACACAGCTGTTTAGTCCCAATCTCTTGAGTTCCCTTTGCATTGTGCATGTGGAAATGCTCTTTACTTTAACTTTTAAACATAGCCGTGAGTTCTGTTGTTTTTGTATGATTTGATTTCACCAAAAATTTAAGTGATCGCCAATCATGATCATTCAAGATTTTTTCCAACCACATTTCATCCTCGATGATGATGGTTCCCCATCCTTTTTAATAATGCGCTGGACAGTTCTTAACCCAATTTTAGTTGTTTCAGCATTCTTCTTAGATGTTTTCTTTGCTTGATGCATGCCAATAATTTGACCCTTCTGAAACAGATTAACATCTTTTCCAGGACAACAGGATGTGTCTTCCAACATGGTTGTTTAAAAAATGAGAAGCTACTCCTTGCATCAGTTAGGGTTAAATAACTTGTTGCCAGCTGAAACATAATCATCCATTCAGTAATTATCCAATGGGAGGCTCTTACCTATTTGCTTATTTAAATCCAGGTGGTGACATTTTATTTGGACGGGCAGTGAATTTGACCTTTCTGTTCCAATACTTTCAGAGCAATCTGTATGTCTTAACACAACTGTTTTGACAGTATGGTGTATGGAAATTGTCCTTGGACTTAAGTGGCTTGGTTTTTGGATTCGATGTGCACTGTGAAGTATGAGACCTTGTACATACAGGTGTATGCCTTTTGAAATTAAGTCCAATTAATTCCCCTTTCCACAGAAGGACTGCAGTTATGTTCTAAAGACATATCAAGATATGCAAAGCCAAACAGTATGGAGTCCCTTAGCCAAGGGTCTGAATACTTGGCTAAATGAGATTTCAGCTTTTGAATAAAATGTGCAAGAAGTGAAGGTGTCAGAATTCCTTTTGAATTCACTGTGTATACATTTTCACTGTGGTTATTCTCATTTTCACAGCATTTAAAACTAGGACAAACTGTATTTAAATTAAGTCAGGTTAATTCTGTACATCTGTATTTACATCTAGATTTAAATTGCATTTTTCAAGGATTGTCTTCTTTCACAAAGGATTATGTAATAATCCTAGTGTAATAATAAAGCTACAGTCTGACTATTGACACACACGCACCTGGCAATCAATGTGATGTAAAAGAAAACGTGATTCTTCAGGCCACCTTCTTCCATTGCTCTGTGGTCCACTTCAATGTTGTCCAAGGAGGAAGATGTCTGATTATTTATTAAATAGTAAATAATGGAAATTGAGCCTTTAACTAGTATATTACATGATAAGTAAATATCCAAAGGATTTTCAGGAGGCAATCGATAGAAAGTCCAATAGAAGTGACTTAACATAATCTCTTACTTGCAAGACTAAAGAAATCAGATTTAATAAGAACAAAAAGAAGCAAATAAATTGCCAATAAATAAATCTTTGAAGCATTTCAGAGTCCATCATTAGTCCATCATTTTTCCTGGCCCAAAGAAAACCCATGCTGCTTCTCTTAATGACTACCACCCTGTAGCCCTGACCTCAGTAGTGATGAAGTGCTTGGAGCGACTGGTCAGAGACTTTATCATCTCTTCACTACCTGACACTAGATCCACTACAGTTTGCTTACCACCCGAACCGCTCAACAGATGATGCCATTTCTCACCTCCTTCATACATCACTCACTCACCTGGACATTAGAAATGGGAATTATGTTAAAATGCGCTTTGTCAACTACAGTTCAGCGTTTAAGACTATAATTCCCTCCACATTCACCACCAAACTGGAGTACCTGGGACTCAGCCCATCTATGTGTCAGTGGATCTCCAATTTCCTAACTGGCAGACCACAGGCAGTAAGGATGGGCAGACATGTCTCAGCCTCCCTCACTCTCAGCACTGGAGCCCCCCAGGGATGTGTTCTGAGCCCCCTGCTGTACTCATTGTACACGTATGACTGCGTGGCCACTACCAACTCCACCACCATCATCAAGTTTGCTGACAACATAGTTGTGGTTGGACTGATCTCTGACAACAATGAGACGGCCTACCTGGAGGAGATTAGGAATCTGGAGAACTGGTGCCAGAGGAACAACCTCCTCCTTAACGTCAGAAAGACAAAGGAGCTGATAGTGGACTTCAGCACAAAGCAGGAGAGGAACTACCAGACCCCTGTGATCAACGAGAGCCCAGTAGAGAGAGTGGACAGCTTCAGATACCTCGGTGTTCACATTATGCAGGACCTGTCATGGTCCTGTCACATTCCATACTTATACAGTTTATTTATACAGTTCTACCTTTTTACATTTTTATATATTTTTACATCTACTTATATCTTTTTACACTTTATTCTATTTCATTGTAACTAAATTGTAGATTTTATATTTATTCTTCCCACTGGCTTTTGCCTTCTTATTTCCTTTTCAAGGTCACAAACAGTCGTGTAAGCATTTCACTGCATATCGTAAATTGGGTCCATATCCTCAGCGAGTGTTTTACCACTGGACACTTGGCAGAAGTATAAGAAGTTAACTGCAATTTGGTGCTGGGAGGGAAATTTGCTTATGGGCATGTATTTCCACGTCCACACAGGGTGGTTTATTGAGTAGAAGGTGAGAATGCCACCAATACAGTGTATTTCATATCTTAGCTGCCCAGTAGTAAAACTTAAAATTTAGGCAGAGACATACGACCGTCTCATCTAGACCTCTGAAGGTATGCTTTATGCAAACTAGGGTGCTTACCATTCCAAATAAAAGTAGAAATACCAGAGTCCAATGACTTAAAAAATGATTGAGGGATAAACAGAGGTAAACACTGAAAAAGATAAAGAAATGTAGGGAGAACTGCCATCTTAATGGAATTAATGCATCTGATAAGAGAAATCTTTTAAGGCAACCATTTAGAAAGTTCTTTCTTAATCCTTTCCAGAAGCATACCACATGTTTAAAAAGATGTTTATGATGGCGAGTGAGACACACACCAAGATAAGTAAATTTGTTTTTAACTTCTATTGCATGTCACAACGGCACGGTGCCTTAGTGGTTAGCAGGTTTGCTTCACACCGCCAGTGTCCTGGGTTCGCGTCTCGCTCCAGCTCACTGTGTGTGTAGAGTTTGCATGTTCTCCCTGTGCTTGGTGGGTTTCCTCCCACAGTCCAAAAACATGTGTCTAGGCTGATTCTTCTTCTTTTGGCTTTTTCCTTCAGGGGTTGCCACAGCAAATCATCTCTCTCCACCTATCCCTATCTTCTGCATCCTCAGAACTTGCACCCACTAGCTTCATATCCTCATTAATTCCATCCATATACCTCCTCTTTGGCCTTCCTCTTTGCCTCCTGCCTGGCAGCTCCATGTCCAACATTCTCTTACCAATATACTCACTCTCCCTCCTCTGAATATGTTCAAACCATCTTAATCTGGCCTCCCTAAATTTGTCCCCCAAATGTCCAACATGAGCTGTCCCTCTGATGTACTTGTTCCTAATCCTGTCCAATCTTGTCACTCCCAAAGAGAACCTCAACATCTTCAGCTCTGCTACCTCTAGCTCTGACTCCTGTCTCTTCCTCAATGACACTGTCTCTAAACCATACAGCATGGCTGGTCTCACCACTGTCCTGTACACCTTCCCCTTGATTCTCCCTGATATTTTCCTATCACACAGAACTCCCGACACCTTTCTCCACCCATTCCAACCTGCCTGCACTCGCTTCTTTACCTCTTTCCCACACTCTCCATTACTCTGGACTGTTGACCCAAAGTACTTAAACTCCTGTACATTCTTCACCTCTTCACCCTGTAACCTTACTGTTCCACTTCCCTCCCTTTCATTCACACACATGTACTCAGTCTTACTACGACTAACTTTCATTCCTCTTCTCTCCAGCGCAAACCTCCACCTGTCCAGGTTTTCCTCCACCTGCTCCCTGCTCTCACTACAGATCACAATGTCATCTGCAAACATCATTGTCCAAGGAGACTCCTGTCTGACCTCCTCTGACAACTGGTCCATCACTATAGCAAACAGGAAGGGGCTCAGAGCCGATTCCTGATGCAGTTTCACCTCCACTTTGAATTCCTCTGTCTGACCTATAGCACACCTCACCACTGTCCTGCTCCTCTCATACATGTCCTGCACCACTCTGACATACTTTTCTGCTACTCCTGACTTCCTCATACAGTACCACAGTTCTTCTCTTGGCACCCTGTCATACGCTTTCTCCATGTCTACAAACACACAGTGCAACTCCCTCTGACCATCCCTATACTTCTCCATCAAAATTCTCAGAGCAAAAATTGCAATTTCTGGGCATGAAGCCATACTGCTGCTCACAAATTTCCACTACCTTCCTTAACCTAGCTTCCACTACTCTTTCCCATAGCTTCATTGTATGGCTCATCAACTTTATCCCCCTATAGTTGCTGCAACTCTGCACGTCACCCTTATTCTTAAAGATCGGCACTAACACACTTATTCTCCATTACTCAGGCATCCTGTCACTCTCTAAAACCCTGTTGAACAAACTAGTTAAAAATTCCACTGCTGCCTCTCCTAGACACTTCCAGACCTCCACCGGGATGTCGTCAGGACCAACTGCCTTTCCACTTTTCATCCTCTTCAAAGCCTTCCTGACTTCATCCTTTCTAATCTTATCTACTTTCTGTTCCACAGAGTTCACCCCTTCTACTCTTTTTTCCTTCTCATATTCCTCATTCATCAACTCCTCAAAGTACGCCTTCCATCTCCTCTGTACACTCTCCTCACTTGTGAGCACCCTTCCATCTCTATCCTTAATAACTCTAACTTGCTGCACATCCTTCCCATCTCGATCCCTCTGCCTAGCTAACCTGTACAAGTCCTTCTGTCCTTCTCTAGTTTCTAACCTAGTGTACAACTCATCATATGCCTTCTGCTTGGCCTTAGACACCTCCCTCTTCACTCTGCGCTGTAACTCCTTGTATTCCTGTCTATTCTCTTCAGTCCTGTCCATGTCCCACTTCTTCTTGGCTAACCTCTTCCTCTTGATACTATCCTGAACTTCCTCATTCCACCACCAAGTCTCCTTATCTTCTTTCCTCCTTCCAGATGACACACCCAGCACCTTTCTCCCTGTCTCCCTGATCACTTCTGCTGTAGTTTCCCAGTCATCTGGCAGCACTACCTGACCACCCAGAGCCTGCCTCAACTTCTGTCTAAATTCCTCACAACATTCCTCCTTTTTCAGCTTCAGCTCTTTCAGCTTCATCCTACACACCACCGTCCTATGCTGTCTGGCTACACTCTCTCCCACTACCACTTTACAGTCACTAATCTCTTTCAGATTGCATCTTTTACATAGGATGTAGTCTACCTGTGTTCTCCTACCTCCACTCTTGTAAGTCACTCTATGCTCCTCCTTCTTCTGAAAATAAGTGTTAACCACAGCCATGTCCATCCTCTTAGCAAAGTCCACTACCATTTGTCCTTCTAGGTTCCTTTCCTTAACTCCAAACTTGCCCATCACCTCCTCATCACCTCTGTTCCCCTCACCAACATGTCCATTAAAATCCGCTCCTATCACCACTCTCTCACCCGTGGGAATACTCTCCATGACCTCATCTAATTCACTCCAGAATCCTCTTTCTCCTCTAACTCACAACCTACCTGTGGGGCATAACCACTAACAACATTCAACATAATTCCCATGGATATTTGTTAACAAATACTGAATTTCTTCAAAAATTCCAACTACCAGTTAAACCAAGAGAATTTGCTATTGGTTTTCACGCAATTCCAAAGAGTGTGTTGTTTCTTTTAAAGAACTGTATTTCAGAAGAATTCAAAATAGATAATCCTTGTGAAAACATTTTCACTGATAATGTTAATGTTTTAAAACAGCAATGCAGCAACAAGGTAATAAGGAATGCTGTGTCCTTACCTGCAGCAAGATCTTTTTGGTGTTCTTTATTTGGTAATATCTCTTGGGTTAAAGCATGGAAACTGCCAGACAAGTTCTGTATTAACAACAAAATCAAGGAAGTGTCTTACAAAATACGTCATAGAATTTATCCTGCTAAACATGTCTTGGAAAGATTTAAGCTTAAAATTTCGTATACCTGTGAATTTTGTGGTCAGGAAAAAGAAACTATTTTGCATCTGTTTTTTCAGTGTATTTACACAAGATTGTTTTGGAAGGATTTAGAAATTTATATTAAGAAAAAACTGGAGTGTATGATAGAAATATATATATTTGATGTGCTTTTTTTACACAGATAATGAACATTTAAAAGGCAAAGAACAACATATTGTCTGCCGCTTACACTCGGGTCACGGGGAGCCGGGTGCTTATCTCAGGCGTCATAGGGCATCAAGGCAGGATACACCCTGGACTGAGTGCCAACCCATCACAGGGTGCACACACACACACACACACACACACACACACACACACACACACACACACACACACACACACACACACACAGCAGACAATTTAGAGATGCCAATCAACCTACCATGCATGTCTCTGGACTGGGGGAGGAAACCCTTGAGGCACGGGGAGAACACACACACACACACACACACACACACACACACACACACACACACACACACACACACACACACACACACACACACACACACACACACACACGGGAATCAAACCCCCAACTCTGGAGGTGTGAGGCAAACGTGCTAACCTCTAAGCCACCGTGCCCCCCACAACATATTGTACAATTGTTTATTTTATTAGGAAAGAACCATATACATAAAAAAGTGGTAAATCAAATTTTTCACATTTTATAAATGACGTTAAATTATATGTTAATCTCTTGGAACAAACCAAAAACAAAAAAGGTCTGAAAACATGTAATGCTCTGAAAGCACTGAAATTTATGTAAAAAAAAAAAAAAAAAAAAAATTCTCTCTCTCTCTTCTTTTTTTTCCTTCTTTCCCTTTCTTATCTTGTAATTAATTTTACTGCGATAATGTGATTGCTATATTTCTTCATGTGACATTAAAAAATAATTAATAAAAAAAAATGTTGGGTTCTGCGTGGACTTCGTACCAGCAGGTGGCAGCAGCCATTAAAACCAAGAAGAAGAAGAAGAAGAAGAAGAAGAAGACGACGAAGAAGACGAAGAAGAAGCTGAAGGAGAAGCTGGAGAAACTGTTTTGTTTGTTGAAAGTGTGCATTTCATATTTTTTAACGGAATCTGTCAGTTCGCAGTTTACAGTTAAAGTACATTTCAGTCACTGTACAGTCACAATGGCGCAGTATAAAGGAGCGGCCAGCGAGGCGGGAAGAGCCATGCAGTTGATGAAAAAACGTGAAAGAGAGAGAGAGCAACTGGAGCAGTTGAAACAAAAAATAGCAGAGGCAAGTTAAACATTTTAAATAGATTATTCTAATTTGTTGAATTTTGATTCTCTGTAAGCTCAAAACAAATGCAGCTGTTCAATGGGATAGGAAGTAACTGAAAAATTGTCTAGAGCCTTAAATGATTTAGGTACAGTAAATTTACCCAATAATCTGGCATTTCTGTGTACTTTAATATATTTTTGTAGTTGTATGTTCACGAATTTTAGCTAATTTATAATAATAATAATAATAATAATAATAATAATAATAATAATTGTTGTTGTTGTTGTTTGTAGGATGGTGGTTCAATAAAGGAAATTGTGAATAACAATATTTGGCTTAACAAAAAAAAATTACATTACAATTAAACAAATGTTTCTTATAATATGGCAACTTTTACCATGTCCTTTCACTGTTTCATTTTAAACCGCACAGATTTTTAAGGTTACCCCAATGTTATTCTTTTCATTGTTTTAAACCATTGATACCCGAACCTTTTGTGCGAACAATCCCCATGGTCAGTTTTGAATGTTTGAAGTTCTTAAAATTCAAACACTAACTCTAAAAGAAACGCAGTTAATGATGGTACTCATTAACGGTCAACTACAAACATTCATTGCAAACTTTATTAGGACCCCATGTGGCAGCAGTGCAGTGCAAAAATCATGCAGATACATGTCAAGAGCTTTAGTTCATGTTCACTCAAACATTAGAATGAAGAAAAGTGTGATTTCTGTGACTTTATCTTGGCATGGTTGTTCGTGCCAAATTGGTTGGTTCGAGTATTTCATAAACTGCTCATCTCCTGGGATTTTCACACACAACAGATTTTAGTACCAAACTCAACCAAGATTGGGTGTTTTGTTGTTTTTAACTTCATTTCACAAATTTAAGTCTTTTACTTTGTTTTAAAAAAAAAAAAAGTCCTGCATTACAGACTCTTATTTTCAATTTTTAAAAAAATTATTTTAAGTTGCATTTATGTCCAGCAAATCAGAACTTTTGTTTTGTGTAGTCTAAGATTTGGCCTGGTACAGTAATTTTTTTAGTTATGCTCTTCAGGTAAAGTAATGGTACGCATAAGGATAATTTTATTATTTTATGTGTAGCCAGTAATGCAAACAAACTACACCAGGTTACGTATTTAACCCGGTTCCCTGAGAAGGGAATGAGATGCTGCGTCGTCTCTGACGCTATGGGAAATATTCTTTCAGGAGGTGTGTCTGATTTTTCAGCTCGGGTAGGTCATGTGACAGAGCAATGTGTGCCAACAAGACCATATAAGGGCATCTATCCACATAAGAAGGGTACAAAGTCTGTGACATGTAACCCTTATGACCCTGATCATCCTTCAGGGGTGAAAACCAGAGTCTCATGTTTAGCAGGCCTAATGGAAAAATGTTGGCTGCTGCCACCATGAGGCTGGGTACCCTCTGCACCTGGGAAAGCAGAAAGGATGGAATCCACCCAAGTAGAAGACAGACATGCCTGCATTGTGGTCAAATCACAAACTACCCCCAAGAAGGCTGTTCTCTGAGAAGGAGAAAACACACACTTCCCTTGAGCTTGAGCTGATCAATGTGATCAAGTACAGCATCTTGATGAGTGCACAGATGCCATGGAGACGAAATGGTGGCAGGGCAGCATCCATGCACTTTGTGAAAGTGTGTGGAGAACATAGTACTGCTACTTTTTGCCCACAAAAGTGAACCTGAGGAATCTCCTGTGCTCTGACCTGACCAGATCAAAATTGGGCATAGCCCCTTGTTGTTCTTGGGAACCATGAAATACTGGCTGTAAAACCCAGATTCTCGATCTGGTAGGGGAAAATGCTCTGTGGCCCCTTTTGTCAGAAGCTAGGGAAATTCCACCTGGAAGAACTCGGTTTGGTCTATGCTGAAAACAATGGGCACAAAAAGGCCTGAAAAGAGGGAGGATGGGAGGTCTGTGGCCCTACAGGGTTTAGACAGGAGTGCAGGCTTACTTCATGTGAAGGGGAAGGGGAGAGATCTTGCAAGGGCCTCTTCAACCCTAGGGCATCGCCACATACCTGTGTTTATCTAAACCCATGATAGCTATATACAGTCTTCACATTCAGACCTATTAATTGTTTAAACAGGCATACCTTACAACAAGAAAGAACTATCAGTCATGTTCCATAATTTTTGAATACTGGAAACATGGACCAGTTAAATCAAAAGGTGCTATGGTATTCTGAGTTGTTTAAGACATCTAGATCTAAGTATCAAGACATTCTGATAGCTCATTCATCTTTGGATCTAAACCCAAATGTCGTCAGTCTATAGCAAAATCAAATGACTTGGCCTTGTCCTTCCAAAAATGTTGTAGGGGACAGTACGTGCATTACATTTAATATCACTAATAGGGCTGGGTCTCATGTCTCATGCACATTCTCTTGGTACATGGTTGAGGACAATATAATTGGTAGTGCTTGGAAGATTCTTCCATATGAGGCACAAACCATCAGCTCACAGACACAGCTGGTAGGCTCTTATGGACATGCATTAAATGGCTCCAGTCCAAAAAGGTTCAAATTGTGGTTCAACCCTATTTTAGGTAGTTTTATTTCTGCAGCAAAGATTGCATCAATCTGCTCTTCACTTAACAACTACGCTTAGGGTGCACATACCATTTCCAACTTCAGTGTATTTAAGACTGCACAGTTAAAAATAAAAGCAAATTGGTGCAATTTGTGCATATGTAGATGAGCTAGTGATGCAGATGAACTACAAGAGCTGTGTGGGAGGTTTGAAATTATTGACATTTATGTGTGTTTCTTTTTAATCTATTTTACATCCTATACAAACTTTAAATCTGTTGTCTGACTTCAGAGCAGAGCAACAAAACATCTTCACTTCTTAGCTTGTCTTAACTCTTATTCTCTTATCATTTCTGACCATGTTAACAGGTGATTAAGAAATAAACAGTGAAAGTTAGCG